>JABUQX010061113.1:0-7500 GCA_015478945.1 Trachelipus rathkii
CAAAAAAGATAGAGATTTATTAAGGTGATTTGCTCCTAAACTTAATTTAACTTATATATATTAGGGGTGAGTGGTATAGTATAGGGGTAGTAGTAGTGTAGTGATGGGGGAGGTATAGGGGTGATAGTGGTATGGTGATAGTAGGGGTAGTATATGTCATAGGTAGTATAGTTATATTTGGTGGGGGGTAGTATATATAGGGTGAGGTATTGATGTCGGTATAATGGGAGTATGCGGGGTGATTGAGTGTGGGGTTATATAGGTATAGTATATTTCTATATATATATTATAGTATATAGTATATCTATCATATCATATATATATTGATAGGTGAGTAGGTATTATAAAGGTGTAAGGGTATATATGTATATATATATATATTATGGTTATATATAGTATATATATATATAGTATATATGTGGTGTACCGGTAGGGTAGTTGTATTGGGTACGGTAGTGATAGTATCGTACGTTACTGCTAGCTATCGCGGTAGGTAGTATTGTTATTGATAGTAGTTAGTCTATTAGTCTTATTATGGGGGGGTGGTCGGGAGTGAGGGTTATTTTATATAGTAGTTAGCGGGGGGTATGAGTATGTGGGGGTGGTATGTTATGTATGGTTATTAGTAGGTATGGTGAGTAGTTGGTGGGAGGTGGGGGGGTGGGGCGGTGGGGGGGGTGGTGAGTGAGGGGTATTTAGGGGGGGGGTTAGGGGGTATGTAGCGACGGAGGTAGGGGGTGTGCGGTGGGGGGTGGTGGGGGGGTGGAGGGGGTGTGTGTGGGGGGGTGGGGGTTGGGGTGGGTTGTCGGGGGGTGTGTGAGGGTGTGATAGCTGATAGGGTGTGAGTGGAGTTGGGGGGGCGTGGGTGATGGTTGAGTATTATTGGATAGTATAGTAGGTGTAGTAGTGAGTATGGTGAGAGGGGGTGTAGTGATGGGTATATAGAGTTATAAGTATGTGTAATGAGTGATTATGTGTATAGTAAGGGGTGTATTTTAGGTAGTATATATATATATAATATATAATATATATATATATACCTTAATCTGATATTGTATTATAGGTAGCTATAGTAGTATGCGTAGGGGGTTTAGGTATATAGGTGAGTGTGTATATATATGAGTAGTATGATATTATATATAGTTTATCTGCTTTATTATATGAGTATGTAATGAATTATAGTGAAGTCTAGTGAGGTTGATATATAGGGTGGTTGTATAAGTGAGTATATGAGTAGGTAGCGGGTGGATATTATGATGTATGATATTAAGAGATACTAGGGTATGAGTGATAATGATTGTTGACGTATTATAGGATAGGTTTATAGGTAGGTGTGTAGTATGTATTATATACTATCCGGTTTTTATGGGGTGAGTGTGAGGTATATATAGTTAGTATGCAATTAGGCAGGTAAATTTTACGCTGATTATTGGTGGTATATATGTATAGGGTAGGTATAGTCATATATTATATATCTATATTTATTATATATATAGTGGTATATGGTAGGTTTAGGGGGGCGTAGGTATGAGTAGTAATATATAGGTATTAGTTAGTATATAGATATTGACCGGTATATCTTATAGGGTAGTATAGGGGTAGTAGGTGAGTATATCTAGGTCGTAGGTTGTGGATATAGTTTATATAGTATAGTGTGTAGTGCGTATAGTAATAGTAGTAGGTTACGTAGTTATATATATTATATATATATATCAGTTATATAGTATATATATATATTATATTACGGGGTATATGTATATCATTATAGGTATGATAGAGGTAGGGGGGTATAGTCATTTATAGGTGTTGGGATGGTTATATATAATATATGTGCTATATGATTGTATAGTTACTAGTATATTGTTGATGTAGTATATAGGTAGTGTGATATATAGGTATTGTAGATGAGTAGTCGGCTATAGGCGTTCGGTGTGGTGTTGGTTGGGGTCTGTGGTGGGTAGGGGTTAGGGGGTGAGTTTGGGCTCTGGGTGGTGCGGGGGGTTGGGGGCGGGGCGGGAGCTTAGTATATCCGTTAGTGATATAGATATATATTTGGGTATTATGTATTGATATAGGTGTATTTATACGGTTGGGGTTATATATTATATATATATATAATATATATATATAGATACCTATATATATATATATATATATATATATATATTATATATTAGTGAATTTATATATAGTATATAATATAGTATATATATACTTTCATGTTGTGAGTGTTGATTTTGAACACGTCCCACTTTTGTGCCGCCATTTAAAAGAGTCTGATTGTTAAAAAACGTTAAAAAATTTGTGAACAGCGGCAAAACTGTTTGGTATACAAACAGATGATCTTAATAAGGAATGTATATCTCGCCAAATTATCATGCTCTGAAATTTCATATTGATAGGACAAAGTAATAATAAAAAACATTTTCATTTATGCAAATGCTCCCCACGCCCCCAATTTTTTTTTTTTTTTTTTTTTTTTTTTGTTGGGGGGGGTTTTTTAATTAAATAAAAATGGTAATAACTGTTTTTATTATTTTTCCTATTAATATGAAATATTTAGTGCATATATAATTGGGCGAGATACATTTTTACTTAGATTATCTAATGTATACCTAACCGTTTTTCCTTTTGTTCACTGGTAAGTAAATATTTTTTTTGTCTTTATTTTTTTTACAAATTTTTTAATGTTTTCATATAAAACTGTACTTGATGGACAAAAACTAATCTGATTTTTTGAATTCAGCGCAGCAAAACACATAAGAAATAAGTCCCATATATATATATAATATATGATAATATATATATATAATAGTATATATATATATTATATATATATATATATATATAATATTTATATATATAATATATCATACTATATAATATATATATATATTATATATTATAATATATATATATTATATATATATATATTATAATATATATATATATATATATATATATACTATTATATATATATTATATATAGTATATATATATATATATATTATATATATATATATATATATAATATATATATTATAGTTATAATATATAGTGCTGGCCTGTGATAATTATAGCAAATTTTAAAATTTGCCCATCAGAATTATATATGTACTTATACATAGTAAATTACATCGTTTAAAGAAAACTCTCTTACATAATTATAAAAACGTATTACTTTTTTAAGTCTGCAATTAAGTTTATAAAGGATACAAAAATGCATAAATTTCAATATCAATATGAAGATAATAAAGATCTACAAGCTTTGCTAAAATAATCGTACAGTAAAAGTAAAGAAAAATATAAGTTTTTCATCCACTACATATATATATATATGTATTGTATATTTTTATTTTTATTTTTTGTTTACAGTTGTCACCACGCACTCACGGGCAGAGCCCCATTCAACTATATCTTAAAGTTATATGCAAAATTAAAGTTCAGTATTTCTTAAGCTACTAAATGGATTATTTATTTTGTATGCAACTAAATATTCAGATATTTAAGAAAAAAATTCCAATTCCTTACAAAAAAAGATTCGTCCGAAGATACCTTTACATTACCGAAATATTTATATATATATATATATATATATATAATATATATATATATTATATATATATATATATATATATATAAAAAAAATAATTTAAAAGTATATATATATATATATATATATATATATATATAGTATATATAAAATAATAATATAATAATAATAATAATAATAATAATAATAATAATAATAATAATAATAATAATAATAATAATAATAATAATAATAATAAATTGCCTACATTGTTGAAATGCGAAATATTTTATGCCGTATCTAATCTTGAATATTATATTATTTTGCATCTTATCTTGAATATATTATTATTATTATTATTATTATTATTATTATTATTATTATTATTATTATTATTATTATTATTATTATTATTATTATTATTATTTTTATTATTATTATTATTATTTTTATTATTTTATATTATTATTATTATTTATTATTATTATTATTATTATTATTGTTATTATTATTATTATTATTATTATTATTAATAGTAGTAGTAGTAGTAGTAGTAGTAGTAGTAGTAGTAGTAGTAATTAGAGTTATTACAAAATTTCCTTTCTTCCTTTGATTAGCAAGTGATTTGTTTTTTCAATCCTTTGACCTCAGAATGGAGAAACCATTCTTACGGACCTACAAACAGTCAACCAAGGAACTAATCTTATTAACACTTTTACTAATGTATTAAACTCTCCTTGTATGCTTTCTTTTTGTCCCGCGAAAGCATAACAGCATCAATAGTAGTATAAGACTTGCTTTTAAACAGTTTAATGACCAGAATGTATTTTTGTGTTTTGCACTGGCAAATTTGGGTTTAACCCACAGTGTGTAAGGAGTGTAAGAGTTTTTAAAGAGTTTATAAAGAGTTTTGTAAAAGTTTTTGTGAAGAGCTCGTAAGAACTAACGTTAGAAACTTTAAATAAGCTTAGTTATTTTTTTTTATTGTGTACATATTGTATGCATTGGCAGCAAATCTTTTTTTTCCTCAAATTTCTTCCAAAATTTACTCCTTGGAGAGACATAAATTTGACCCAGTTTTTTTCTTTTTAAAATAAGTTAGCGGTTAAATTGGTCATTTTTCTGTTCTTTCTTTGCTCATCTATTGTTTATTATTAAATTTTTTTACTTTATTTTATTGATTTGGAATAGAATGCAGCAGTACAACACAATGCATACAGCAGCAAAACATTTTATACATAAATATACAAAAAAAGCAAAACATTTTATTACTAAAATCATAGATTTGTTAATTAAACTTTTTTTATTTATATTTTAGAATTAATATTTTTGTTTGGCTTTTGCATCTTCAGAGATATGCGTGCAGGAATTAATAATGTTTAGATTTTCTGTGCATATTGCATAATCCTTTATACATATTCTGGCACGAACGAAGAAATTGAGAGTAGTGGATGTTTTACTCTTATTATAAATTTTAAGTTGTGCATTAGATAATATGTTAATTTTGGTTTGAATTGGAGAGCAGTGGATGTTTTACTCTTATTATAAATTTTAAGTTGTGCATTAGATAATATGTTAATTTTGGTTTGAATAGTTATTATTATTATAATATTTTTCACTTTCACTTAAATGGGTAATTTCAAATATAGGATCTTCGAAGGAGTGATAACTTTGAACTGCTTTCCGAAATAATTTACTATCTACCCTGATTCAAAATTTATGTATACATTTATTATAAATTAAATATTTTTGGAACTTAAAGTTTCTAAAATCTAAAGAATTTCTATATATTATCAAGTAAATTAAACTTTACAGAAATGATTTTGTATTTTATACCGAGAAAGCAATTAGGCCTAGTTAAAATTTTAATTTAGTTAAAAAATATTTTTCCCATCTGTAACTGTTTCGCAAATCTTAAAAAGTAAGCCTTGACCATGACAATAGCTTTTAAATTGCTAAATTTATGATAGTAGACAATCATCCTTGAAAGCTAAAAAATTACTTTTAAAAATATTTGGTTTATTTTTTATGTATTTTTTCTTGCTTTATCGATAGGCTCTGATTAATAACTATTCAGTTCTGTAACAGTTTGGTTCACAAATGACTAAACCTCGCTGACATCACAAACGCAATTAAATCATTAGCCAAGGAGGCGTAAACACCCAAGTAACTAAATTTTTCAATTTTATTATGGATTTTATAGAATTAAATTCGATCATACAACTCTGTAAGCTGCATGTGAGCTTAGATTTATTAAAATATATGAAATTACGCTAGGAAGTTCATACGCCAGAAAGAGAACTTAATACATAATTTTAGTAAACAAAATGCCATATTTACTTTTGACATTCAAAAAGGTAATGTGAAAGTCTTCAATATAAAAATACCATTTTGCTTCCTAAAATTATGCATATATGTAGGCTTTAAATTCTTTCCTTGGGCAAAAATTTCCACTCGTAATTGTACGTCACAAAAATATTCAGTTGGTTACACGATCAATCAAATTGTGCGAAACTATTCAGTTAGTCAGAGGTTCAGTTGCATGAATGTTCGCTCTCATATAAATAGGGGTTAGATGTTCTGAGGTATCTTCAAAATTTCTTCACACCATCTCAATTACTTTGATCTGTATAGGAACTTTGTTCGACTTTGTATGGAATATGAATCGTATATCGTGAAGTGCGAAATTTTCATTTAAAAATATAAAATAACAAATCTAACCCAAACAGCCTTTCTTAAATTGGCAGCAAGTCTAGGGATTTTCCCCATATCAATTCTCCCGTTGTCACTGACTTTCTCTCCAATTTCTTTCCTGTCGTCGAACTGATTCATCACTCCCCCTTTTCTGGGAACGTGGTGGATGGCCTAGTGGATAGAGCGCCCGGTTACTGTTAACTAAGCGACGCGGAGTCCAGTGTTCGAAACCCGCTGATGGAGAGTAAAATCTCCTTTGACTCATTCATTATATATACTGTCTTCCCAATACTCTAATCGAATACCTACTCCCTTTGTGGAGAACTCGGGCGACTTCTCCACCTACACACATTCTCTCTCTCTCTCCTCTCTCTTCTCTCTCTCTGCTCTCTCTCTCCATCATATCCTATTCAGCCCTGAGTTCTCTCTCTGATGTCTCATTCTCTCTTCGTCTCTCTCTCTCTCTCTCTCTCTCTCTCTCTCTCTCTCTCTCAAATTCTCTGACCCTAGGCTTAACCGCTATGCTCCTTCTTGTATGCACTCGACTGGAAGTCTGGAACACATTCCTTTGTTCTATTTCCTTCATGCACTCCCTATGACTTAATCACTTTCAAGGGCCATCTATTTCTTCATGTCGACACTTTGTTGCTTTTGGAAACAGTTGGCTTTCTCCAACTATGATGGATTTCATGTTGGACTCTGGGATTTCGCACCAGAGGCCATTATATATAATTATATATATATATATATATATATATTATATATATATATATATATATATATATATATATATATATATATATATTATATATATATATATTATATAGTATATATATATATAATATGATTATTATTTAAGAGAGAGAGACGAGAGAGAGAGAGAGTGAGAGAGAGAGAAGAGAAGAGAGAGAGAGAGAGAAGAGAGAAGAGAGAGAGAAGAAGAGAGAGAGAGAGGAGAGAGAGAGAGAGGAGAGAGAGAGAGAGAGAGAGAGAGCGCAAATATGGCAGCTCTTCTCTAATTGAAAGAATAATACCTCAACAAATATTAGGACCCAAGTGAAAAACAAAAGTAACTCGTTGAGATTCAACATACTATTTAATCTCCATAATAGTAGATAAATAATAATAATATTTATTTACTCATAACTGATTTTGATGCCCTTATTGGTTCATTCAATAATGAATCAATAAGAGCATCAAAATCAGTTATAAGTTATTATTATAAAGAACAAAGAGTTTACTTTTCAAGTAAGTGTAAGATGCTGGATTAAATA
>JABUQX010061113.1:10000-24642 GCA_015478945.1 Trachelipus rathkii
TATATATATATATATAATTATATATATATATTATATATATATATATAATATATTATTTATAAGTATATAGAGTATTATTTTAATCACAAAGTGAAAGGTATAATTATCTTTCACTTTACAAAATTGATATATTAACTATATTATTTTATTTATAATATATTAATAAATTAGAGCATGGAGCTCTGGATCAACTTGTGATATTTTTTTATTATTAAAGTATTTATTGCACTTTCTACTAATGCTAATCTAGTCAACTATATAATATATATCATTATTATTTAGATTATCATTATAAAATAATATTATATGTTTACACAAATTTAAAATACATATTGAGTTACTAAGAGACCTTGTTTTTTAAAATGAGATAAATTTTTAAATATAACTAGGAATACGCTATAAAATTTATATTACATCCCTACGTAACTATATCCAACGTACGATAGTGATACATATTATATCAAGCTTAAATTAGGGTAATAACTTAGTATAGAAATTATTTTATCTTTTACTATTATATTTATTATACTATTGATCTTCTAATTACCAAGTTCATAATGTGTGTTTCAGGTTGGGTCTGCATTTTCTTCATTATTATAAATGAGTGTTATTTGTAAATATATTTATGATTTTTCAGATAAATTATTCATTATTTGAGTATATATATAATAAATATCATTAATTAACTTTAATACATATAATACATAACCCCACACTGAAGGTATTATGATCACCATTAAAATTATAATGAATATAATAATTAATGTAATAATGAGTATAGATTTAACTAATAAATATTAATTAAAAATAATAATGACAATAAGAGAGAGTAATAAATAATATAAAATTTTATGCACACAGAATAATATATATGGATATGTGTATGATTTGATATTCACTTGAGATATTCTACGATCTGTATAAATAGTATGTAAATTATTATATATATATGAAGAGAAAATAGAAGGCACAATGGTACCTGTGTAACATTTAGTTACAGACGTCACACAAACATATTTTAATAGAGAGTTTAAAAGATAAAAAAAGCTATGATATTTTAGACTCTTTGCAGTACAAATATCCTAGGTGACACACACAGATATAGGTCGATGTCTGCTATTCGCTTCGAAACATTTTTCCTGATTTCCATGGCCCTTATTGCAGCTCCTCTATCGTTACTATTATCATTGGTTTCTCTAAAATAGAGTGAGAGAGAGACTAATCATTTAGTTCTATCAGGTAATTACTAATGAAATCACCTTTAAATAATAATTAGAGATTGGTGGAGAGAAGGATTTCCTTCTGCGTGCTTGTAGAGGCGGAGTTTGAGAATCAATCTTTATTTTAAGGAATATGATTTGATTTGAATTGCCCGCGTGCGACAATGCAGGAGTAGCTCTATTCAATTCAGTTTGAGCCGTCACACTCTGTTTTATCAACATATATATACTCACATTGACCCCGGAGAGTTCGGATAAAAAATAACAAGTAAATAAGGTGTTGCTATCTTTTCGTAATATATGTTAACAACTATATATATAAATCCTTTATTAGTACCTTTATATTGTTAAATGCTCATTTTATGAGTGAGTGATCGTAAAAAAACCTCAGTGAGATACGTATATATGATGAATTTTATAAAGATGTATTTATGTGCTGTTAATATTTTAATTTCTTGTGTACTTTAAGAGAGAGAGTGATGACGAGGAGCAATAACGATATGTATGCAACGTATATATACTATAGAAAGAAATTATATAAGGATTTATGTGAACAGATAACAGCTAATTTTATTGTGTTTGGGGAAGTGTTTATATTGAGTATAATATATGTCTCAAATCTGTTATATAAGTTATTATAGAGTTATTAGTACACTTGAATGTGATTGTTATATTTCCCTATATATTATATAGTAAATATTATTATTAAATATCGAGATTTCATTATATATACACATGTAAAATATTATAATAGTTATAATCAGAGGAAGCATAGATACGGTAATTAATCAGAAGTTGTTGGAAATAGGCAATTTACTATATCTATAATACTTAAATAACATAGATAGAGACTGAATAGAGATTAATATAAATATTTATAGGGTCTATCGATTAGGGTATTATTAGTAGATGTGAAGCGGAGGAGATGAACAATAAAAATGTCTAATCTAAACATATTATCCATTATAATACATATTATGTTATAATATAAATTTGCACCGAGTGCGTAATAATCACCATAGATATTGAAAAATTCTGTTAGTTTTTAAGAAAAACTCTATAAATATAATATATTTGATCCAAGTAAGGCTAAGAGTTTCTCTCAGTTAACTGGAGGTCGAATGCAAACGCCACCGCTTCAGTCAATCCGCGAGGTATGGGAGAACAGCTCGGCGGATGATTGCAGAAGATTCATCCTAGACAACTAACCCTAAATTCGATACAACGTAAAGTCGAGTTGTGACTTATATTTTTAAAGTATATTTTGCATTTTAAGAAATAGTGGAAACATAAGAGGTTATTGTTGTGTATGTGTATGATGTGATGTGTAGTTTTGTCGTCTGTGTTCTGCTGTTGTGCTGATATATGTTGAGAAGACAGCTTCGAGTGTTTTAATTGTGTGTCTTGTCTCTGCTATCTGTGTACGAATGAACATAGCTTATATGAAAAATAGTATTAAATTGAAAATTTTTTTTTTTAAATTTAAAAATTATGTTCAGGAAATTGTCTTAGATTATTGAAAGTATATAGGCTAAATATATATTAACACAGACGAGTTATTGTTCAAACGCAAGTTAAATACCGCATATCACAAAATAATTATCATGAATACAAAAACGAACTTATTATTGAAACGTGCTACAATGAAATAGACACACACAAAACACAAATGCAGACCACAATTAATACCCTGAAACTACATATCACTTGAACTTTGAGATGAAGATTCAACAGCTAAAACCGATAAATCACAGCTCCCTATATAGCTGAAGGTCTCAGCATGTTGGAGCACCGATAAATTAGCTTTCCCTTTTAAAATTTATTTCATTCACAAACAAAAAATTGTTGAATAATTTAAAAACAGAAAAAAATGTATAATAGGTTCATTGGTTGTATTTATCTTTACCCTTTGTTACATTAGGTGTTAGATAAATGTAATATAAGTTATCTAGAGTAAAAGCAACTTGTAAACTAGCGTATGAAAATTGCAAATTAATGAATCCAAGTATTATGTTCCTCTACTCTAAAGAGTAGTGATTATTTGATATAGTTTTTTTTTATTTTTTATTCCAACATTGTCGTCAGTAATTGTTGGTGAAACTAGTCGAGAATCTAGCACCAGGGTTCTAAACGACATATATATATATATAATATATTAATATATATATATATAATATATATATTAAATTTATAATATTATAATAAATATTTAATATATATATAATTAATTATAATTATTTATAATATATATATAATAATATATATATATATATTATTATATTACTATATATATATATATATAATATATATATATAAATATATATATATTATAATTATATATATAATATTAATAATATTATGATATCATATACTATATATATATTATATAAGTATAATATATTATATTAATATATAATATCTATATCAACATGGTATTTATATATATACACCTGACTTAGGTAATTTGAGTTTTCGGATTTAAAAAAAAATTTATTTAAATAACCCATCTCCATTTCATTAAGCAGATGCTATAAACTGAATTTATTTATAGTCTATGTCATTACTATAAAAATATAGATTTGATAAAGAGATTTCGAGAAATTTTAATATGTGAGGTCTAGAAAGCTATGGGAGGCTAAACACGCCATATGTCCTAGTACATTATAAATATTTTTTAATATCATAAATTATTAATTTATTATCGTTATCACTCCAATTTCGGCAATTGTTGAAATGATACATAGGTTTTCAATAGTTTTACGAATATATTATATTATAGTTAGTCGTGAAGCGATTTCCATGTATTATTTTGTATACCCAAAATGAAAAATTGATAAATATTGATAAAGTTATCATTAAACGCAGTTATATCACCTACATATAAAAATTGTTTAATATATATTATATATATATTTTTTTCTAATATATATTTTTAGCATACAATTTAAATAAGTTAAAAAATTTTTAATAGACTTATTTAAAAAATTATTTTTATTAATTTATTAGTTTTATAAATTCTCAAATTGTGTGATCACACTCTACCTATTGTCTTTTTACAAACTATAGTAGTAACACGTTTTTATACTAGTTATTTATAATATATTATATTATTATCATTATTCATTAATTATTACATCTCTAATTAGTAATTAATAATTAACACTTCATTATCTAGGTTATTTATTTATATTTATTCACTCACTTAGATATTTATTTTATTTATTGGATCCTATGGTGGATTCTTAGAGAGATAGGAGCGCGATGAGGGTAGCACATAATATAATATATTATTATGTAGTGACAGGTTTGATGACTCCAGAGACAGCACCAGTGGCGGCCGAGTAGATGAGTCGAGAGGGCATCCCGCGCTTACTACTCTATCCGACCTACGCTAACATTTCCTTCGTCATTCTGCACTATAAGAAAAACAATGGCGTGGCGATGCACTATATTTAAGAGCTATCCACTCCAGAGTTTGTAATGTAATTATATCCCGGAGCTTCATCATCTCTACTCATCACCTTCAATAACCGACACTTCAACACACAAATACAACTTCAAATTTAATATAACCTTCTCCTATCTATTATTTCCTTTTACTGCGAGTCATTCACTATGGTGAGTTTAAAAATTATCGAAAAATATTATACTCAAATGTCTTGCAATGAGAAATCAATGTAATTAGCACCTAATTTGTACCTTCATGCCTTTAGAGACTACTATCACTAATAGTCATTGTTGTCACCAATATCTGGTTTATATACATGTAACGAGGAATGGACACGCACTAGTCTAACCGCATATTAGCGGTCCTCGGGATACGTGCGCTCTCGTGGCAAGCGTCTTATCCGATCGCACTGTTCTAGATCATTGAAGCCAGAAGTATACGATAGCATTTAATAATTATAGGCCCGCATTTGAATCTATATAAGTTCAACTCACCTATATGTGTTCTTTTCGCGCATAAATCAAATTCTTTCCTTTATCTTATTTCTTCAAACATCTAAATTAAACACTTTTAGAATTCGCATTCAACTCATTCTGATAATTCTACGGACATTTTACACATGACTTGTCTGGTAATCTAACATTATACACTCAATATAATAATCATAATAAATAATTGAAATATTAACATATTAAATAAGTATTCATATATATATATAATAACTCAATAAATCACAGCAATAGTGGATATGATAAAAAATAGAAAGCTGAATACCTCAGCAAGTACACTACCGAAAGTATCTAATCCTGAAAATTTTTAATACTATCCCTATTTATCATTCTTCTTATATATTAAATTTACAATATACAAGACGCACTTCTGCTTCTCATCTAAAAATAACCATCCAAATAATAATATAAAATGTATTACATCTTAACAATAACTATTATTATTTTTTGAATTTTAAATAATATATTGCAATTAATTATTTACAATAAATTTCTAATAACTTTATTTTATATATATTGCTTATTAAGAGTGAGGCTCATTTAACACTTCTTACGAGTCTTATTCAAAAATTATTTAACAAGGCTATATTCTAAAAAAACATTACATAGATAATAAAAAAATTGCATAGCTCGATTTCTAACAAATGTAAGTGGGTTGTATCCCCACTATCTTCTGCGCTACATTACATCAAATTGCTTTAATTAAGCTACCACCGATTTTTAAAGTGAAGAGGACAAAACCACCCCCGGCCCCCTCAATCACCCTGAATCCTTGCCTTGCAACCCAAAATATAAAATAAATTAGATAGAGAAATTTTTCTCTTATTCCCCCTAAACCCCAACCATTCTTTTCTCTCCCATAATCAACATACATATCTGATATCATCCCTCTTATGGAACCTCCAGCCCCCTCGAAACCCCCTCCTGAAGAACCTCCAAAGTGGGGGAACAAGTATCAAAGTTGAAAATACCACATGTTCCCCAAAAATCATGCATGGCCCGGCAATTCCTATTTCGTATACTTCCTTGTTTGTAAGTCATAAGTTCGAAGAATTGCAAAAATAAAGACATCACCCAAAGAGGTGGCTATATACATCAAATCACCCAACGTGCCTTACACCAACCACATACAACCTACACAGAAAACACCCACACACCTATAAACTCAACCATCACACAAACACCCACATAATATTATATATATATTACTATATTTATTAAAAATTGCCGTTATTATATTCATTTTAAAAAAAATTTTCTATTACCACTACTCACTCTACATTACACTCACTATATAATTATCCTATACTACACACATAGAAAAGCTTTTCTCTGTACAAGAGCTTTTTACCTATCTATTCTGGCATCCACAAAATATACAAAATGCTCTTTTGAGCAGGTTCAGTATCGAAACGTCATCAAAACATAAAGTATACTCTTGATTGACCGTATTCCACATCCTTCTCTCGATAAACCTAATTACTTTAAGTTGTATCGAATAAATAATGTCCGAGGTTCGTTCACTATCTTTCACTCTTATCACTTATATTAATATAACTCAAGATTACTTCATTGTCCCGAACTTTCTAACTACTATTTCTACTACTCAGCCTCCTCTCAAATATTCTTTTCGTATATTTTCGTACCAGATGTCCATCAAGTGAGAAATGCCCTAATATTATTAAGAGTTCCTTAGCATACTCCTTTACCTTATATATATATATATAATCGGATTATTTAATTATTTAGCTTATGTGCCCCCCCTTTATCGGCTACCTTTCCTCTCCCACACTTGTTCTTAGTAAATAATTAGAATTGAAATCTACTATATATACCTCCTCACTCCTCTCCTCTACCTCCACCACCAACTTACCGACAGCCACTCACACCTCGTCCTTAGGGCTTATACCCTTTATTCACTTCATCACTTTTTATATTATAATAGCCTCACTTCACAGTCTTCTAATATAATATCAGCGTATAATCTATCTTATACCGCTTCCTCCTCCTACTTATCCTACCTCCACTCGTCTGATCTAACAGCCTCTTCTCTCTTGGTATCTTACTGTATAATTCACATTTACAGATCTTCGTAGTATTCGGGTATCCATTCTATCATTATTCTTTCTCCGGTCTCATCTGATCCATCGATAGTTCTAAATCTTATTTATATTTCTAGTTACGGTTTTTGGTTTTCTATATACGTACCTTCGCCCATCTTAATAGTCTTTTCTTTCTCTTCGCCCACATCCTCTCGTGTATTTCCTACCTATCATTCTCCTCTCGCTCCATCTTTTCTGCCCTCCTCTTTTCCTCTTCTGCCTCATTCCCTTGCTGTCCATATTCCTTCACTTGCTGTCACCGCTGTTTCTCCTTTCAAGCCACTTCATCCACATATTTCCCTGTTTTTACTTAATCTGCTTTTTTTTCATTCTTCGTTCCATCGGTGTATTGTCTCTTCCTATATCCTACCCACTTTTACAAAAGAGTTTATCTCTGAGCACACTTACTTAATGACCATCTGCAATATCTTGTTTTCTTCTTCATTATCTTACGAGTTTTTACCTGCTTTATCCCCGTATCATAAATTTTCGTTACTCAGTATTTCTTGTTATCTTCTAACTTCTCTCACTATTCTGATCACTTGCACTCTCATTTATGCTATCATTTGTTTACATCCTCCTATCTCACCCTATTCACCTTATCTTCTGTCCCGCCTACTCAAACACAGTCTAGTATTCACGCATTACCAATAGACACCTCTCACGGGATCACCTTTACATTATTTTAACTTAACTTATTGATTCAGAGTAAGAACTATCATTGTATCTAGTATTCATCACGAGATTTTTTTAGATCGATTGTTGCGTACCTGATCCATCTATACCTCGTAAAGATTATTGAGTAATCACCTGTGCTTATGAACGTGTTATCATATTATTTTTTTAAGGTCGATTCTCAACAATAATTCATAATCAAACGCACCAATCTTACTACATTACCATGTATATTCTTGAGAGTTATAAGCCTCTCCAAATGGTCCCAATTTTACCACTACTCTCAGTCGATTTCTTTCTTCTTACTCTTTCCGTCCAACATTTCTTATATTATTTAATAATATTATAGCGTTATGAGAAGGATATACAAGTATCCAATTACAATCATATATATATATAATATATATATATACTATATATATATATATACTAATTATATATAATAATAAGCATAATATAATATATATACTATATATATATAAATATATATATACTATATATATATATATATATATATTATATATATATATATATATAGTATATAAACTGTATATATAATACTAACAAGAATTTAAGTCGACCGAAATGATTTCAAAAAGCTTTAAAAATAATATAAAGATGTAATAAAATTTGAAATAGAATCCGTACTTCTCTAACGCATCGTACAACTTGGCAGCTACGTAAACCCCAGATACTACAGCGACTCGAGAAAATAGGAATTTTACTATGTAAATAACACAAAAAAATAAAAGAAACATAAACCTAGCTATTTTTTTCGCTTTGTCAATATCCTTCACAGGAAATATGTGTTCTAACATCATGCAATTCGATATTAAAACACATAATTTACACCATAAAATTAAAAATGTAATTACTTAGTTGTTTTGATATATATTATATTATATAATAATAGTATAATAGATAATATATATATCTTGCTATTTTTAGGATGGGAGAGTGATGATGTGTGGAGTTATTATTTTTAGTTTTATTGGTATTTGTGAGTGTTATAGAGTTAGGTCGGGGGGTGATGATGGGGTTGTGTATGGTATTATTAGTTATTTGAGTTTGGTTGGTTGTTGGATGGTATGGTTTTGAGTTAATTATATCGTGGTTTTCGGGGAGTAGGGATTGTAGTGTGGGTGATGTTATAGTGATATTGCTATTGTGTTAGTGTGGAGTGGTGGTAGGGGTTTGTTGTTGGGTGTTGGGGTGTTGTATATATACCAATATATATTAGTATACTAAGGCCTGTTTTACTTAAATCTTAGTTTTGATTTTTTTTTGTTTTTTTTATTTCATATATTTCTAGTATATGAAATCCTAAACAGCAATTTAGGGGTGACGACATAATTCAACATTCATAAAACTGTCATCCTTCCACTGCTTATCCAGTTAAACAATTTTTTTTTTTTTTTTAACCAAAGGAAGTAACAGTCATACAGTCCAATTGGCAGGAGTCGGCTGGGTGCTTTCTCGGCCTTCCGGGCGAACGACAGGGTAAGACTATCCCCCCCTCCGGGAGGTCTCCGTGAACCCCCGCTCTTGTATTGGCGGGCTCGCAGGAGGGTTCACTCCGCCCCTCCCGTACGGGGTATGGAACACGTCCCCCCCTTCTGCTCCCCCGTCGGCTCGAGCCCCCTAATTTTTTTTTTTTTTTTTTTTTTAATTTAAAAAAAATATAAAAATTTTACATATTTTGTAAAACATCATAACCATAACTAGGTACTAATATTAATTGGGTTTTTTCCTGTAAAGTTGTACTTTTCGAGATATTTTTCAATTTATGAAAAAAAGATATTTTTTTGTTTTTTTTTTTTTTGTTTTTTACATTTGTTTGTAAAAGCTTTATAGCTCGCATGATTTCAAAATATTAAATTTTATTTATTTTGATGGAATAAATTTGGTGACTTGATCATTCCATTTTTAAAATTGTTTATTGATATGTTAATGTTGATTGTTTATTAACTCAATTAATTATAATAATATTCGCAACTTTTTGGAATCATGTCCATGCACGCATCCCCTGAATCACATTGTGTATCATATATTCTAGCAATATGTTAAAAAAAAAAACAAAAAAAAAAAATCAAAACTGACGGAGTCTTAAAAACATAACAGGCCTATATATAATATATATATATAGTATATATATTACTATAATATACCTATAATATATATTATATATTATATATATATAAAAATATATATATATATATATATATACTTAAATATATATATATAAAATATATATATATATATATATATATAATAATATATATATATATTATAGACAACCATACGCGCAAAACCGCTCGCGCGCAAAGTGTGCGGCATTTGAAGCGAGCGTCTACAGAACGCGGTCCTGCCAAAACATTTAAGCAACCTGCTAATGATCTACCTCTTTGTATGTTTCAGTTTAAATAAAAAATTTACATAAAATTACAGTAATTACAAGATCCAGAAAATATTTGATTTTTGAAATAAATATTTTTAATAAGTGTAGCCTAAAGACCAAAGTTTTTTTTTTTTTTTTTTTTGTTTTTTTACCTTTTTTTGAAAAAATATTTTTTTGTGAGGATTTCATGACAAATATGAACGAGACACGAAAATATGAACAACATTATTTTCTTAGAAAGAACTATTTAAATATTGTAAATTAATTAAATTAAATTAAACAGAAATTTTAACAAGTTAATAAATTAATTATTGTAAATATTGAATGTTACACTTATAACTGACATTAACCAAATAATTATCTAATCCCTTCCACGAACACGCAACACTCATTTGAAATTTTTCCATTTAACGACGTTTCAGATTTTTTTAGACTATATAAAATTATGAAATATCCATATTCCACCAAAAATCGTAAACATTGTAATATCTTTACCTGGAAAAGGATACAAATTAGGATAAAAATAAAAATAATCCCTATTTAATTCATATAATCGCTTTTCACTTAATCCTAAAAGCCATTTATATTACCTTTTCTTTTTATTTTAAATTGTATATTTTTATTCACAAATAAGTTCTTCCAGTTAAAAACTCTTTACATTCTAAAACATAATTTTTTCATTCTGGCTTTCCCAGATTATTCGGTTAAAACCACCTTTTTTTCTCGATATTATAGAGGTTTGTCTTTTACCTTTTCACAAAAAAGCATCTTAAAAATAAATCATTAGAAAAAACTCTTGAATCCAATGTTATCGTTCGACATCATTATTCATATTATTATTATCATAAACAAATAATATTAAAAAAAAAAAAAAAAAACTGACGGAGGCCATAAAGAACACACCAAAACCAGATAACAGGTCAGTATATATATTTATTATATAGATATTATATAATAATATATATATCATATAAATATATATATACTATATAATATATAATATAATATATATATATATTATATATGATATATATTATAATATATAAATATATATATAATATATTATATATAAATTAAATATCAATTTCCTATTATATATAAAAGAGAAATGGGATTTTAGATTATTTGATGAGGGATTTTTTTTTACGAATTTTCATCTCCAATTTCCATTAAATTCCAACAATACTTAGCTTTTACTGTTGAGCGTGGAATAATTTAATGTATAGTTATATTTACATGTATATTATTATATATATATATATATATATATATATAATATATATAGTATATAATTTAATTATTTATATATATATATATAAAAATATCATATATATATATATATTATCTATATATTATATATATATATATTCATAATAACTTAACTCCGCGGCTGCGCAAAGTAAAAGTTTGTTTTTCTACAACTTATCCTCCAGCACCCCTCACGAGCAGTCTCGCATTGAAGCGAGCGCATTCAGCAGCGGCTTGCCATGATGTACGCCAGCCTGCTGTGGCATCATACCTATCGTCACTTGTTAGTTTTTTCAATCATTTAACACTCGATCAATATTATAAAAATATTTAACTACAAAAATAAAATAATTTTAAAAATGGAAAAAAAATCTCATTTAAGACAGATAATAAAAAAAAATACACAAAATCCGACTTTATGAAACTTCACAAATTTTTTTAAAGTTTATAAATAAATATCAAATCTTTTATTCTTCTGATTTCCCTCGGAACAATAAAATGCATTTTTTTTGCTTATAGCTTCATCCTTAGCGATACATTTACCATATATTTATATAATAAATATATATTAAATATATAATAATATATATATATATCTATAATATTATATTATTATATATATATCTATAATATAATATAACACAATATAAACTATAATATATTATATATATATATATATACCTACTATATATATATATATATATAAACAATGTTCTAACGATCTTATAAAGAGAAAATGGGATTTTTGGATTATGTGATTTGAGAGGGATTTTTTGCGATTTTTTTTAAATTTTCCCAATTTATATATATTACTAGTATATATATAAATATATAATAAAATTATAATATAATAATATATATAATATATATATTATAATTAACATATAAATATAAATTATATTATATATATTATAAAATATAATGATCAATGTTCTCCAATATGGATTATAAATAGAGAAAATGGATTTGGATTTTAAATGTGTTTGAGGAATTTTTGCGAAAAAATTTAAATTTTTCAATTTTCCCATTAAAAAATAAAAAAAGAATTACTACGGCACGCTCGCGCCGCAGCACTCATGTTGGAAGCGAGCCGCTTCAGCGAGCGATCTGCCATGCATGTAAGCCAACCTGCTGTGCATCTAGTTGGGGAATTTTTATTAAACACTCAATTAAGTACCTAATGAAAAAATAATTTAACAAATGAAAAATAATTGAAAAGAAAAAAAAGTCTCATATGACAGAGCATAAAAAGTACACAAAATCGCCTTTATGAAACTTCACAAACTCTATAATTTGCAATAAAAAACAAAAAATAATTTCTTTATTTCTGATTTCCCTCGGATCATAAAATGCAATTTCCTAGTGTTTATCCATAGAATATATATATATATTATATATAAATATATATAATTCTATAATCATATAATAATATTATATATATATCGCAATATATATATAATATATATATATTATAATAATATTATTTATATATATATATAATATATTATAATAATATATATACATACTAAACTAATAAATATATATAATATTATATCAATAGACTCACCATCTCGCCTATTATATATATAATATATATATCTATATAATATATATATATATATATATATATAGTTATAAGGGTGGAAAACTAGCAGCCAAGGTCACATCCGGAAGTTGAACCGGATGTTGCAAAGTTGCATAAGCAACATTTTGCAAACAATGGTTTTTCTCCAAGCTTGAATTGTCAAGTCCTAGCGTTTTCAAAGGTCTTGAGACCCGAAATTTAAGGTCCGGAAAGACCGTTTTTGGGAGTTACATCCCAAAAATGGGGGGGAGGCGAGCCCAAAGCGGGCTTTTGTTCCTAAAAGGTTTTAAATGATCGGTAGATCATCTTTGATGATTCCAATCGATTTATCTGTGATCAGATACCCCTAAATCGAGTTTAATCATCGTTCTACGTGCTCTGGTGCATTTTACATGAACAAATATATTCCAAAAAAAAATTACAAATAATTACATCGATTAATCGCTGTAGTATGCTACCCACTTCGCACATACCACCCGTTTTCGCTAAAAGGAAATAAGACTATCGCTTTCAAACCAAACTGGTATTTTTTGTGGTGTAACTGATTCATAGCGAGTTTTGGTGACCGTAGTCACCCTAAGGGGTTGTTGCCCCCTTAGCGCCAAGTAAATCCGTCCGAAAACCATGTTAGGTCTTAACGTATCGGTGGAAAATTGCATTGTGAAAGTTTATATGATTGAAAACGTAATCTCGTCGTAGACGGATTCCGTTCCTTGCGTCCCCCGTAAGGGGGCGCTGCCCCACAAAAAAAAAAATGAAAATTGATCGTAGAAGACTGAAACTTGGAGACAGAATAGAGGAGTCGATTCGAGACGGAGGTCGGAGTCGGATTCGGATCTAGAGTCCAGAGACCCCCCCGGAGGGGGTCCCTAGTTTGAAAAAAAAAGAAGAAGAAAAATACAATGGATATCAAAACACGAGGAAAGCAAGAGAAAGAAAGGAAGAAAGAGGTAGGAAAGAAGAAGAGAAGAAGAATGAGAAAGGAGAAGGAGGCTGAGAAGGCTGAGGAGTTGGCTCGGCACCGGTGCTGGAGCCACTGGCGGTGCGAGTTCATAAATCATTCGTAATAACAACAATCTTGGGTCCTTAAAGGGTTATGGAGGTCGTATGAACTCGATAATAGTGATGGATGTTAAAATTAAGTCCGTATACGGGGTGTCTAGGGACCCCCCAATTAGGGACGGTTCCGACTGAAAAACAAGAAGCACAGAAGTACAAAAATCAGAGGTCCGAAAGGTAGGAAATGCAGAACAAGAAACGAAATAAGAATAAGGAGGGAGTAGCTCGTATTCTATGGAGTCTGACACAGAGAAGTAGGAGTTGACAACTGCACCGGTTTGCTTGCTCCGCTGCGGTGCCGAGTTATTAAAATATTTAATGTAATGATACAAATTGATTGTCTTTAATATAATGTAATGGGGGGATCCGTTTAAAATTGTCCAAAAATAAGCGAGTTG
>JABUQX010061114.1:0-5000 GCA_015478945.1 Trachelipus rathkii
AGAGAGAGATATGACAATTAATTAAGTCTTTTTCTCCTTTTGAAATTGCATTTCAATGAAAGCCATCATTTTTTTTTCAAGCGCTGAAAATACCGTTAAAAACCTCAATTTTTACAGAATTTACCAATAATTTGCAAATGTTGAAATTTAGGAAAAATCTCGTAATTTTAAGGTTCTATTCCGTAATTTTGTTGATTATTTAAGTATTCGTAAGTTTAGAAGTTAAATTTTTTTTATACTAATAACTAGGTTTCACAATATGAATATGATTTTGGTATATATAACAAACAAATATTGATAATTTTCATTAAAAAACGCTCAATTTAAGTATAAATTGTTATTAATTAAATTCATCTTTTCGGCTTTTTGAAATAGGCATTTCAATGAAGCACATTCTTTTTTTTTAAATGCTGAAAATACATATAACAAATCAACTTTTAAGGATTAACCAAAATAATGTCGAAATGTGTTGAATATTTTGGAGGAATTACCGAATTCGGTACTTCTAAAAGTTCTAAATTTGAATGGTGATAAATTTTACAGAAAAAGGCGTAATTTTGACTGAAGTTATCAACTTTTTTATTCTAAACACAGGTTTTCAACAATAGATAATATCTTTGGCTATTATTGAAATCACAAATTACTTTGAATATTTTCATTAAAAACGTCAATTTTAGACACTAATATCTATTAATTATATTATTTACTTTTTCTCGGCTTCTTCTTGATACATAGCATTTCAACTGTACACATCTATGTTTCTTTAGCATTTTTAATGCTGAAAATACCGTTAAAATCATTTTCATGATTTAACTAAATAATTTCAATGTTGAAATTTTGATAAAATTATCTACATTTATAACTTTCTACAGAAATTTTTTAAATGTGAAAATTTATAAGCAATCAAGCGGTTAATTTTAGACTAGTTCCATCAATGTTTTTTATTAAATCCACGAGGTTTTCACAAACTAATATGAAATATTTGGTATATTAAACAAATCAATAAATATTGACATTTCATTAAAAACGTCAATTAATGACACCTAACATATTATCTAATAAAAATTCTCTTCTCGGCTTTTTGAAATTGCATTTCATGAAGAACAATTATTTTTTTTTGCAAATGCTGAAATATCGTTAAAAACTCAATTTTAAGACTTTTTCCAAAATTTTGTTTCCATAGAGTCTACTTTTATATTAGAGTTTCTTGAGCTGCCTTCATTATCAGAAATTCGTAGGAATAACAGCGTAATTTTTTAGATGGTTATATCTTTTTTATTAAAACGGTTTTTCACAAACTAATGAAATAGGTGTGTGGCTAATATAAAGAACAAATATTGAACAAGGTTGTCATTGAATTACAAACGCTCGAATTTTAGGAACACCTATAAACTATTTAAATAAATTTAATCTTTTCTGCTTTTTGAAATAGGATTTCTTCAATGAAACTTAGCATTATTTTTCTCAATGCTGAAAATACCGCTTAAAAATCCATAATTTTAAGAATTTAACAAATAATTCATCAAAAATGTTTTTCTTTTTTGGAAAGCTTCGAATTTTTTAAGATGTTCTATAATTAGTTAAATTGTGAAATTTAAGGAATTAATGGGTTAAATTTTAGAAGTTAAAGTTCTTTTGTGAATTAAAACTGGTCTTTCACACTAATGAATATATTTGGCTAAATTATAAAAACAATATTTGAAATTCATTAAGAAACGTCATTTAAAACAGTTAAAGGTAATTTAAATAAATTCTTTGTTCTGCTTTTTGAAATTGCATTTCAACATGAAACATCATTTATTTTTTCAAATGCTTGAAAATACCTTGTTTAAGATATCAATTTTAAGATTTAACCAAATAATTTCAAAATGTTGAAATTTAGTGAAAATCGTACTTTAAGTAATCTTCTATATATGCTAATGTGAATAATTATTTTTTTTTTTTTTTTTTTTTATGAAAACAGGTTTTCACTTCGAGAGTCTAAATTTTTTAACTAAAACAGGTTTTCACAACTAATGAAAGTATTTTGGTATATAAAATAACAAATTATTGAGATTCATTAAAACGTCAATCTAATAGACGACCTTAAAACTGATTCATCAAATTTCACTTTTTCTGTTCTTTTTGAAATAGTGGCATTTCAAAGTAAACACATTATTTTTTCAAATACTGAAAATTCCGTTAAACTTCAATATAGAATTAGCCAAATAAATTTCAAATGTTGAATTTTAGTAAACAATTCGTGAGTCTTTTAAGTAGGGTTCTAAACTATATCGCTGAAAAGTTTAACGGCAACAAGGCGAAAGTTTTAGATTAGTTAAAATCTTGTTGATTAAGTGACATGGTTTTCCACCAACTAAATGGAAGTATTTGGTATATAATCTGAAGCAAATTATTGGATATTTCATTTAAAAACGTCAATTATAAGAAACCTAAAAACTCATTTGAATAAATTCACTGTTAATGGCTTTTTCGAACTACGGCACTTCTCATCGGAAACACATTATTCTCTTTTCAATGCACTGAAATACCGTTAAATAACTCAAATTTTATGAGTAATCTCAAATAATTTAACATGTTGAAATTTAGGAAAATAAGTAGTACTTTTAAAGAGTTCTAAATTTGTAACTTGAAAATTATATAAGAACAAGCGTAACTTTAGAAGTTAATATTTTTTCTAATTATAAACAGGATTTAGAAAATAATATGAAAATTTTGGTATATATAAAAAACAAATATTGAAATTCATTAATTAATACGTCAATATTACAGAACACCTAAACATCTCGGATTAATTAAATTCCGCTTTTCTGTGCTTTTTGAAATTGGCATTTCAACTGAAACCCATCATTATATCTTTTCTAATTGCTGAAATTAATACGTTTAAATCGTTCAATTTTTAAGAATTAACCAAATAACCTTTCGACTCCGGTTGAAACTAGTCGTAAAAATCGTTACCTTTTAAGAATTCTTAGAATGTGATCTTTTATTGCCAAATATTTAAATTGTATGCTAATTTTCGTTATGAAGTTATTAATTTTTTATTAAAACAGGTATTCACACATGGAAACTTTTTATTCTCTCCTGAATTCAAAGTCCTTCAGAGGGATTGAAGTTCAAATCTTCTCCAATCCACACTAAAACAATTAATTCAAATTCTTTTTTCTCCTTTTTTGAAATTGCATTTCAATGAAACCAGCATTATTCTTTTCAACGCGAAAATATCCCGTTAATCAACTCAATTTTAAAGATTTACCAATACATTCAAATGTTGAAATTTAGGACAAAATCGTTAGAAATTAAAGCTAATTTTTGTAATGTTGAAAATTTTAAGAAAAAAAAGCGTAATTTAGAAGTTTAAACATTTTTTAAATACGTGGAAATGAAACTAATTAGAAATAATTTGCTATATTCATTAAAACAAATAGTGGAAAGTTTCATTATAAATATAAAGCGTCAATTGAAGACAGCCTAAAACTGATTGAAGTAAGTTTCCTTTTCTCGCTTCTGTTGAAAGGTATGCGTGCGCGATGTGTTCTGAAGATCACGATTATTTTTTTCAAGGATTGCTCGGAAACTACAGGTTATAAAGCGAACGTGGCATATTTGTTTTAATGACGTGTGCCAAATTAATGCTTTTCAAATGTTGTGAAATTTAGTCGAAGAAATCCGTTCTTTTTCAAGAGTTCTATCGATAACTTGCTAATGTGAAAAGGTTTAAGGAAGAGAGCCGTTAAGGTTTGTTGGAGAAGTTAGTGGATTTGCTGTGTATTAAAACATTGGTCTTTGGTCTTAGCAACTAAGGTGACGATAGTTTGGGATATAAAATAACAAATATTGCTTGTATCATTTTCATTAAAGAAATCGTCAATTGGTTTAGACACGCGTGGTATAAACTGATTTAATAGAATTTTAGGCTCCTTCTGTTGGCTTTTTGTGAATGCATAGTATTGTCACCTGAAGACACATTATTTTGTTCAGAAGTGCTGATGATAATAGCGCGTGTATGAAGGATACTCAATGTTAAGGGAGTTGTACGCATAAGTATTCATGGTTCACATGTTGAAAGTTTAGGGAAAAACAATCGTACTTGTTAAGAGGTTCTTAAATGTTGTTGAAGGTGGAAAATTTAAGCAAAAGCGGTGAATTCTTATGAAGTTGTAATAATGTGTTTTTATTTAATTAACAGATTGTTCTTCATGCTAACTAATGAACGATATTGTGCGTGATATAGATAACAAATGTAGTTTAAAGTTCCATTAAAAAAGGGCGGTCAATTTATAGACTACCTAAAATAATCTATATTTATAATTCTTCTCTTTCTCTTGCTTTTTTTGCGACTAAGTGTACTTATCTCTGTCATAGCCAGCCTTCCTTTACCTCAGTTCAAAAGATTTCAGTTCAAGACTTCTCAGCCAAATCTTCTTATTCAAAATATTATGGAAACTAAAAATTTGTTTAGTTTGTTTAATCATTGATTATATGTTATGCCATTGCAGATAATTTTTTGAAAATGGGAAAAAAATTCAAAAAGACCAAAATCATACTTATATTAATAATGCTTAAGAGAAGAAAAAACAATGAGCTTGTAAGTAATATGAAAGGATTTCTTTGCACCACAAATATGAGAGAAAAGGAGTGTGTGAAAGAGACTTATAATATACTAAATGAATTTATGAAAAAATTATATGGAAGTAAATGAATTATCAAACTCAAAGATGAAGAAAAAAGTAATGTAATATATATAGCCTATATAGAATATATATAATATATATATATATATATATATATATATATATATATATATATATATATATATAATAACTATATATATTATATATATATGTATATATATATTAATAATATATAATATATATATATATATAATATAACTCAATATACAATACCGTAAAACGAGGTTACTTTGACACATTGACACCCTATTGGTGTCTGCCAAAATTTTTGTTACTAACAAAATCCTAAAGTTAAATATTCAAAAT
>JABUQX010061114.1:10000-25402 GCA_015478945.1 Trachelipus rathkii
CTATATATATATATATATATATATATATATATATAATACTATCTAGGATTATTCATATAACTATTTGAATTTTAAACTATTATTTATTGAATGGTCATTATATATATCTAAAATATTTAAAGGTATATTTAAATAAAACATTATTTATTTTAACTAACGAAATATACTTTAATTGTGTTTCATTATATATAGTAGAAAAATATCATTATAAAATTAAAATTAAATTCACAAAAATAATTAAAGAAAAAGTTCAGCTTTTTTCTCAAAAACTAATTTTTTATTCTATATATATATTATATATAATAGTAATCTCTTATATATTTAAGTGAGCATTAATACTCATTATAAATATATAATATAATAGAGACTAATCTATATGTACTATAACGTATACTTTACACTTTTAAAATATTAGTTATATCTAAGATAATATAATAAATTCTTTTAATTAGATTCAAATAGCATACACAAGTGTGATAGCTAAATGAAAGATGAAGAATCTGAAGAGGATATCGAAACTGCTTTGAAAGTTAATAGAAAATTACAAAATTAAAAATAAAAAAATATTCTTTTTTAAAAACGAAAAATAACTTAAATAATGTTGGATTTCATATATAGAATCATCAAGAAATTTAATGAATGCAGTATTACAAATGATATTATTTGCTTAAATAAGATATTATATTTTAAATATTTGCTCACATATTTTTGATCAAATTATTCAGCCTCAATTATCTGATCATTGTGCAACCCTTATGCTATAAATTAGTTATTATTTTAATTATTCCTACCCTTTAAACTGTAACCTACACACCTTTTCTACGAATTGGTATCTGCTGAAAGATTTACGTTATTTCAGTTTTTTCCACCCCCCTCTATTTTACTGTTTCATGGTTGTCCCCGCTTTTCCATTTTATATTCTATAGTATATTTATTATAATTATTATTTATTCTTGATTTGTTCTTTCATTTCGTTGGATCTCTTTCTTTCTTTTATTTTCTTTAATGCTATTATTTCTTATCTATATTTTTTCATTCACTAGTTTTATCTTTACTATTTTTTCGCTCGTCTAACCTTAGATATTTTCCCAAAAAATATATAATAGCTTCATTATTCTTAAAGGATATTCTATAATGAATTCAAATTTAAATGAAAGTACATTGCAATTCATTAGTAATTATTATATAAGTATAAATTGATGGAAAATCAAAGAAATTGTGGTGGTTGGACAGGCGTTTTGATATATATATGTCGCTGAGTGTCCTGAGAATCGACTGCTGGAGAGAGCTGAAGAAAGATAGTATGATTAGATAGAGTCAGTTAAAAGGAAATGCTGGAGGAGTAGGAATTGTGAGCTTGGCATAGGAAAGAATTAGGTGCATAAATATTATTGTTGTAATGAGAAAATGGCTAAGTTATTGAGTAAGTTGCTCAGTATCGCGTTAGCTGGCCACACTGTGTTCAAAAGGGCATAGATACTTATTACAATTCTGAGTGATCGCAATGCCAATAGTTGAGGGTCCGTTGCAAGTTCCGTGGAATATCAACCTTTGGGCTTTTTCAATCTATTGGATTTTACTGACAATGCGACTGAGTTATCTCTCCACACTTCAAGGTTATTAAAAAGGGTCTAAATTAGTGTTGGGGAGCGCCGGAGGAGTTGGGAGGCTGTTCATATCTTTTTCGTCCTGGTTACATATATTGCCTAATCTAACTACTCTCTTTTTCTTTCTTCTGAGTGCAATAACTGGTGGCTGCATCCTCACCCCCATGGGGCACGCCCGGTTGGTACAGGAATCCCTTCGGTGACTTGATAAATACAAAAAAAGGAATGAAACAGTTATTTGGCATACAGGACTTTCTTTTTGTACAAGATGTTCTTATATCTGTGTACCACAACATAGTCCTGGGGAAAGCATATGTGAGGGTGATGATGATGTTAATTATTAATACTATTTTATATATATTCACTTTATTATAATTATTATTAATTTATTATTTATTGAATAAATTCATTAATATTAATATAGATGATACAGTATATCTGTTATTACTATTAGTACATATAATTATTATTAATTTAAATATTATTATAAATTATTATTATTATTATTATTATTATTTATTATTAAGATTATTATATATTTAATTTTCCCGTTCTTCTTACCGTCCCGTCTCAGTATTATATCCTTCCCTACGTTAATATTCCTTGCTCTCATCTCTACGGAGTCTCCCCAATTACGTTCCTGTAAATCCTGGTGGTGTCAGAGCTGTTGTACTCTTTGTTTTAAGTCATATGCCACCCATCTTGCCATCCTTCCTGAATCGTGGGTTGAAGGGTTAACATGAGTAAAAAACTCGGTTTAATTCTCATATTATTTCCCAGCAGCCTATTGAATTGGGTATATATAAAGTACACACTCAGAACCTTGTCTAACACTGAGGAAAGGTTTGTCCTGCAAATTTTGGGTGTATATATAATCTTGGTCTAACTTCGCGTTCTTATTCTTGAGGTATAGCGCTAATATTTTTTCATCTTAGGGACTAGACGCGGAGTTCCAGGGAGCTTTCCCGGGGCTAACTAACATATGTCCTACCCTACGGGGTGGGGTACTTTCTAGAGGGAGGTATTATGCTCTGGGACTGTGGTGGGTGCGGTTTCGCGGTTACAATCTCGGGATAATCTTTATAACTTATCCATTAGCGTTATTTCCTGTTTTTTTTTCTCTTAATGTCTACTAGGATGAAATCTTCATGGGTAATAAGTAAAAATAAAAAATGCTTTAAAGAAATGCCGAATTCACCTCTGTCGGCCCCCAATCACCGTAACCCTCCTGGCCATTATCGACGCCACAACTTAAATGAGAAGATTTTCCACATTGTTTGATGGCTCTTAATTAGATTTAGGAGGATTCCGGTTTGCGGCCAATACTGTAATTGGTACCTTTTTTTTATATCACACCACCAACTAATTTTTTCTAATACAAACTAGTCCTTGGAATATTTTACGTGACCTTGTTGGAGGACTTTACCTCCTGATCGCCGTTAGAATAAGCTAGACTGTTAAGGATTTCACGATAATCTCTTAGTCTAATTCAAACTTTACATTCAGCCACCATTCCCAAGAGCCCCTTGGCGTTTAAGCTAGGGATCCTTCCATTCCTATAAGCGCCAGCATAATAATTCAACAACTACCTCCCAATATTTATTAATATACGCTTTCTCTCAGACCATCCCTTCCAGGGTTATGCAAAGTTCTTCACTTACTCCTACCCGTTTTATTTTTATATACATTCGAAACCTTCATTGATCAACGACACTAACTCCTATAAGCCAGCCATCAACTTCCTTATATTTGTGATTTGCTTTTGGAAGCTGTCTCTGCAAACTTGGAACTCGAGTCACAGCATATTACTGCGCCAATGCAAGGGGAATCGGTTTTCCAAATGTCCCTTTATTTTATACTTACCACACCGCTCTTAATCGGGCCTATCCCTCCTCATATAAGGACGAAACCTCTCAATGAAGAACCTTCACTTACCTTCTCTGTGCCTTACCTTCCAACCAAAATAAAACTTGGTTTTATTATGCACAATGGTTTAGGACCTAGGGCCCTGTCCGAGATGTTTCAAGTGCCTAAAATTTGGTACCCCCAGAGAAAGGTATCTGTGGGTCTACCTCAGACCATATATGCCGACCATGCAGTCTCTCTCCATTCCTAACTACGAAATTAACATCCTCCTTGTTGTCTTAACTTCGAGTGTTCCCACCCAACCTCCTTAATCCACTGCCCCTTCTTCTTCTTGGAGAAGGAAATACTGGAGCAGTGCGCCCTTCATAAGTATGACCGTCGTGACGCTACCTGCCGCGCAAAGCAGAAGCTGGCTCATATTTCTTTCTTCTGCCGGGGCAACGAACAATGCCTCTGCAGTTGCCTCTAACATTGTCCATAGCCCCCTTGCGTTGTGTCCGGAACTCGTTCAACTTTCGAGTTCCCCAATTCAGACTTCCGTGCCAGATAATGGATCACTTGGCGTGGTGATTCCTGTTGCTCTGAACAATTGTCCTTCCAACTCTCCTAAAAGGGTTCGCCGGACCACTCGTCGCTCATCTCCGACACACACAACCCTCTCTCATGTTACTCACCTTGCAGAGGTCCATGCTGCTTCCAAGGGAATATCTGATTTAGCGTCCTGTTCAGTCTGAGGTCTATGGCAAACGTCCATGTGCATCCTCTTAGTTCAACTGTACTATCTTCAGGAAACGACCTGCTTCGGGGTTTCTCCGGTGAAACAACAAGACCCTCTTAACGATTGCGAACACCCGTCCAAGAGTGGATCTTCCCAGATCAGAAACCCGTACTCGCTTGCATATCGTGCCATGGACTTAATTCGTTTGCACTGGGGGACCTGTCTATGTCGTGCCGAAACGTGCTCGCCGCTCTGACAACCCACGTGGACAAACACGGAACAGTGGATCAACTTCTTCCCGTTCTGATCTGCTCTTACTCTCGCCGCCGAAGACCGCTTCTCTTCTACAATATTCAAGGGATTCTGAAACTTACTCGGATGCCACAATGAACTCTTCGGACTGCTCTTCTTCCATAGGATTCCCACGTGCTGAAACTGGGGTCCCGTTTAAAGGGAGGTCAGAGAAGGTATTGGATGGACTTAACACGCCCGCGGTAATCTCTCGGAGAGTGCGCCGGTCTTGATGTGGTGTTGAGGGTGGGTTGGCTATTGGTGGAATCAAAAAGGGTATGAATCCTCTCTCTCTCACTGCTCTTTGTAAGTTTTCCCAAACAGTTTCATCCATCCTTTTTACTTTCTGCTATCTGCACTATCTCCGGGGGGCGTAGAAAACCCCGAGAAATATACATTATTTTAGGGACATTAAGGATCACCACATCACTTGTCTTCCAATGTGTCTCCTATCACTCCCGATGATACCAATCCTACCTGTCTTTCTCTTCATCTTCCCCAGCCTTTGATAAAGCACATCTTGGAGGGACACAGCCCCTTCCCAGTCTGTTAAGAAGTCTGGCAAGGGTGTGCAAGCTGGGAAGAATTTCGTAAAGTGGAATGTGACTTGGCACGCCTCGTCGGAGAGCCTTCTCCTTTGGTGGCCAGGAACCCCTCTCGTAAGCAGGGTAGTCCTCACATATCAATGCTGCATGATCTTCCTCTTCCCCCGGAATTTGACATTCTGGTCAGTGGGTTGTCCATCAAATTTTATCCTCTGAGAAGACTGCCAAATCTCAAAACATATTGACTATTTTCACGGATCGCTCTAAACATTGAATATATTACCCTTTATGACACGTTTCCTCCAGTGGAACTATCATGGATAATTTGCCAATTAAGAAGAACTAAAGAGGTCACTAGTAGCTCATCAGCCGTTGGCTGTTTGTTTACAGGAACTACAACTTCGCCACCGAGACTTTTTAAAACCTTCAAGGTACAGGGAACCCCTTGCTTCCCTGAATCGTGGAGCCATCGACAGAGGGGGGGCAGCTATCCTGCTTCACGAATCTGTCCCATTCGCTCAAATCAAATTCACCCCACTACTCCCTTACATGCCGTAGTGGCTCGTATCCATCTTGAAACACCGCTTACACTGTGCTCAGTGTACCTAGTGCTCAGCTGTAAATATACCAAGAAAAACCTAGTCGATCTTTTCAAGAGTCTCCCACCGCCCATGTTAGTCCTCGGTGACTTTAACCTCCGCCACCCTTTGTGGGGAGACTCGTCCCCCAATGCCGATTGGGTATTTCAGGATTTCTCGTTGGGATATCTCAACACGGGTCTTTCAACCTTTGAACGTTTTGATAAAGGCACTTTTTCCTTATTCTGGCTGACACTACGTCAGAGTGGACTGCCCTTCCTTTCATCAGGCCACTTACTTTCCCATCTTTCCTGCAACTACCCTGTTCCCGTCGCCGGCGGATGCCTTCACCTACTTTCAGGAAGCAATCCTCCAGACTGCAACGGACCATGTACCCCGTTCATCTGGAACCCGAAAATCGACAACTCCCTGGTGGAACAAGGAATATGCTCGGGCTAATATATAGGCTATATAAACAAACTCCCACACCTTCCAACTTGATTCTTTTTAAAGCTTTAGCAGCCCGCTCCCGGCTTATTAATCGAGGAACGTGGAAGCAATATTTTCACAACTACGTTTCCAGCGTTAATTCTTCTACGCCTTTATCATCGGTCCATAAGGTTGTGGGAAAAATTTCACGAAAACACCATACAGATCCACTAATCCTCCTTGCTTACGACCCGCGTACCTTTGATGTCATCTCTGCTCCAGGGTTCGGGGTCATAGCGGACGAGTTGGGCTATCACTTCGCTTTTTGCTCCAACGGCTCCCGTTATCATAAACCTTTTCGTTCTGCCTGCCTGCAGAACTCCAGAGACTCCAGACTTTTCTGTTCCCCCTGTAGAAGACCTTCCATACAGCAGATTATTAACCATGGCAAGAGTTCTAAAGCCTCATAAAACTATGCAAGGATAGAGCCCCTGGCCCTGACGGCATTTCCTTCCAGATGCTAAGGCATGCTCATCCTTCTGCCACTGCATTCCTTCATAGCTTATATAATAAAATATGGGCGGAGGGGGTCTTCCCTCCTGTCTGGTTTACTGCAGATATTGTCCCCCATTTCCAAACTTGGTAAGGATCTAACTTCTTCCTATAACCATTGCCCTATTTCATTGACGTGCAAGCTCATGGAGAGATTGGTGGCTTCCCGTTTTGTTTCCAAGATGGAGCAACTCCATGCATTTTCTGACTATCAGTTTGGCTGTCGTCACCATCGCTGTACTCAGGATCCTCTCCTTTGGTCAGATCACGACGTTCGTGAGGCATTTGCTTCCAACATAATGGCTTTGGCCGGTTCCTTTGACCTCGAAAAGTCGTATGGTAGCACGTGGAGGATGGGGTGGTTTTGCGAAGCCTTCATTCCTTGGGCCTTAGGGGCAACTTCCACTCTTCCTTCAGTTATTAATGTCGGATCGTTCGTTTCAAGTCCGTTGTGGTACCACACTATCGAGACGTTTTGTCATGGACGAAGGGGTACCGCAGGGCAGTGTACTGAGCGGATTGCTTTTCGCAATAGGCTTCAGTGGAGTAGTCCATTCCATCCCCAATCTCGGTGCCCTGCTCTTTCTATGTTAACGAACTTGCCCTGTACATCACTGGAACAGAACTTTCTTGTATGGTGCGTCAACTTCAGCTCGCCATTGAAAAGGTTTCCTCCTAGTGTTCTTCACGTGGCTTTAGATTTTCCACGTTGAAAGCTAAAGCCGTGCTTTTCAGAAAAAATCCACGTCGTAGGGATCGAATACAATTGCTTCCTATATTATGCCTCTGGTACCCCATCCGTGTGGAGCCGACGGTGAGATTCTTGGGGTCTGCTGCTCGATAAGCGGTCTCACGTATCTCCCTCGCTTCTTAATCTAACCTCCCCATCCTCTATAGTTTAAGTTGTCCGCTGTTTCCTTTTGGATTGCGTCTTCATTACGGCAGACCTCACCCTTGGTCCTCTAAAAACTTGGGGTTCGGACAGAAACATCACTGCTTCCAGCCTTTGCATCTTGTTGGTGCGGGCTAAATCTTAGACTATGGTTGTGACATCTATGGGCAGACCTTCCGGTCTTACCTCCGTCTTCTTGACCCCATTCAGACTGAAGGTCTGAGAATAGCAACAGGAGCACTTCGTTCCTCTCCTAGTGAAAGCCTGGAGGAGGAGGTAGGGTTGATGCCCTTGTCCCTGCGGAGGGAGCAGTTCATGTATTCATTATTCTCCGATATGGGTTTCAGGTTCCTATTCCTTAGGCTTTGCCCACCTATAATAGAGCTCGTCCATCACAACCCTTCTTATTGGAGATTTGCTGGGGTTGTTACTTTTCATCTTCACTTTCCTCAGCGAGCGGCATCATATGCTCATAATGATTTTACCTCTACCTATTCAAAGTGGGTTTATCCCGGGCCTCCTGCTGTTTGCAACGAGATCCAATCTCTTACCAAAGGCGGAGACAAACCCTGGTACAGTTGAGGGATGATTCCTTTCTGTACCGTCTGGGGAAGTCCATACGACTCTAAAAGCGTTCATCAAACCGCATGTTCCAAAACGGAAGGAAGGAGGTGGGGCTTCGGTTGTCTCCGGACATCGCTGTATCCCACACCCTTTCACCGTATCGTCTGTTTTTTTTTCGGATGAACTGATAGCGGTGCTCGTGGCGGTTGAGCAGAATCCGTCCATCCCCCTGAGGAATTAACTAATAGAAAACCATTTTCCGATTCTAGCAGCGCTCTCCCGGCGTTGCTTGGACGATCAACCCGAAACCATTTTGGTCTCTGCCATTCAAAAGTCCTTCTGCTTGTTTCCTGTGACGAAATAGCAGAATTGAGTTCTGTTGGGTTCCCTCCCATGTGGGTGTTGTCCTGGAAATGAACAAGCCTATAGGGAGGCCAAACAAGCGGTAACGCACAGGGTTTCGAGTGCCCAATCCCAATACCTTCCTCCTGCTGTACGCCTGGGCCATTTCCCTGATACAGATTTCTCCTCAATATACATCGGTATTTCCTCTCTGGCTGGCAAACATGTTGGGTGGAGGATGCTCGTGGCTCCAAACTACGGAACGTCAGACTCGTCAATGGAGCGGTTAGGTCATCATCTAGTAGAAGGAGTCACCTCCTGGAGGTGGTCCTGGCTCGATTGCGTCTGGGTCATACCAACCTCACCCATGGATTTCTTATGGCGCGGGGAGATCCCAGACCTGCCCAAGTTGCTCCTCCAATTGTCCTCTTTCAGTCGTTCATATCTTCGTGGGTGGCGAGGTCATCTCGACCCTTAGAAATAAGTTCTTCCCTGATGTGCTCACTATACCTCTTCAGCATCGCATTCCGCACACCTTATCTGAATCTTCTCACTTTCGTAGTGATCGAGTTTTTGTTTTCCTGTTGGAACTGAGCATCTTATATAAGATCTAATCATCTCAGCTCTTCATATTTGGTTTCTTTAGGGACTTCCCATTAGTTAGTATACCTCACACGGTATAGTCACATTCCTGTGTGCTGTGGAGAGGTCCCTGCTCATCCACTCCAAAAAAAAATTATTAATCTACCTCCTTTCCCCAGATTGGGGGTGAGGTGCGCAACATTCACCATTCACTGCTGTTAAGCACTTTTTTTTTGTCCTCAGCCAAACTCACATTACTTTCCTTCATACATTCCTTTACTGACTCAATCCATTTTCTCTTTATTATATCAGCCAGTCAATTCCAGCACACTCACCACTATTTTCGTCTTTTTGTGTCCTGGCTTAATCATTTCTCTGGATCATGATATTTTCAGTTAAAAGCGAGCTCTCATTGTCTGCTAATTCATTTAAATTTATGTTTCGTTTATATTTCTCTCTCGTTCTTTTATGATTCCTTTCCTTCTCTTTCCACATATGGATGCCGCCGTACTTATCTCCATAACTATGTTTATCCTCCCATATTTTATAATTTCTTTAACAACCTGTGAACATGCCCCTAAAATTATCCATCTGAACAGATTGTACCTTCAGATATTCTATACTCTTATTCAAGTTATTCTTACACCTATAGTTTTTCACGGACGTAATTAACCCCGGCTACATCGCATACCCTTCCAAATGCAAATCCCTCTGATGGACATATCTGCAAATAATGACTTAGTTCTCCTTTGTATATCGCACCAATGAACTTTTTTACTTTTTTCCATCTCTCGGTGTACGGTGGCTTTGGTTCTGATGTGTAGCGCTTGGACATTCGTAAATATTTAGCCATAATAAATTAGTAGGGAACGGAAATGAATGAGAGTGTAATAAGTTATTCCCGAGACCGTAGAGCCTTTAAAAATTGAGATATGGTAGAAAAGGTACCTGGTGGAATAAAATCATTGGGGATCAAAGGTTAAGTCTTGAGTGTCTTTGGGTTTTGGTGGGGCCATCTGTTTCTCAGATAATCGGTATCCGTCCTAGCTTACCTCCTTGGCGTAAGTAATGCATAAAGAAGGTATAGATCTAAGGTAGCAATCTGTTAGATTGGATAATTTTAGGTGTGGCTGTTAGTGTAAAGAATTTTATAAAATGGGAATAAACATGTTATTGCGGCGAGTTGTGTCGTCGAGTAAGAAGAGCTAAATGAGAGAATAACGAAAATAGATTTATGAGATGATCATTGGTCATGAACTCAGAAAGATCGGATACTAGTCATTGTTAAGCGGATGTATAGTGGTGAGTCGTGCGGGAAATTCGACTGGCTGACTATAAATTAAAACATGGATGTATAAAAGGAAGTAGAAGGAAAAGTTGTGAGTGGGCTGGAATTAACATGTTATAAATGATGGTGAATGATATGCGCCTAATTGGGGAAGAGTAGATTAATGCATTTCTCTTGGAGTGGATTAGCAGGGACCTCTACAGCCAACACAGGAATGGGTACTATCCGTGTGAGTATATACTAAAATAATTGGGACAGTCCCTAAAGAAACCAAAATATGAAGACGCTGACGATGATTTAGAAATCTTATATAAGATGCTCGTTCCAACAGGAAAACAAAAACTCGAACTAACGATAAGTGAAGAGAACTTCAGATAAGGTGTGGCGGAATGGCGATGGCTGAAAGAGGTATTAGTTTGGGAAAGGCAACAAATTGCATCTTAATTTATCAAGGGAAAATTATTTCTAAAGGTCGAGATGACCTCTGCCCACCCTACGAGATATGACGACGTGAAAGAGGACAATTGAGGACAAGCTTGGGCAGGTCTGGGACCTCCCGCGCATACCGAATTACTTAATCCATGGGTGAGAGGTTTGGTATGAACCAGACGCAAATCGAGCCAGGACCACCTCCAGGAGTGTGACTCCTTCTACTAAATGAGACTCACCTTGTCCTTTGAGAGTCTGACGTTTAACCGTAGTTTGGACACTGGAATGATTGATGCATCCTACCCAAACATTTGCAGCCAAGAGAAATAGATTATATTGAGAATCTGTATCAAGGGCGGGTCAGAGAGAAGGTTTGGAATGGACCGACTTGTGCGTTCGTTGTTGGCCTCTAGCTTGTTTTTCCAGGCCCACATGGTCGGGAACCCGAAACTACTCTGCATCGTCACAGGAAAAGCAGAAGGACTTTGAATGGCAAGACCAAAAAGGTTCGGGTGATCTGGTCAGCAAACGCCTGAGAGCCTTCGAATCGAAAATGTATGTATCGTGATCCTCAGGGTGATGGTTACGGATTCTGCGTCACCGCACGAGCACCGTGAGCTATACCAAGTTCTATTTCCGAAAAGAGAAAAACAGTACGTTAATACTGGAGTGAATTAGCGTGTGTGGATACAGATGTCGGAGACAACCGAGCCCACTCTTCCTCCTTCCGTTTGGAACCATCGTGTAACTGCTTTAGGGTCGCTATGGACTTCCCCAGGTACAGAAAGGAATCCTCAACTGTATCCATCCGGGTTTCTCTCCCGCCTTATGGTAATAGCACTTGAGGATCTCGTATGCAAACAGCAGGGGCGAGATAATCGCACTTTGAATAGGTAGGTGGAATCATGTGCATGACCGACGCTTGAGGAAAGTTTGAAGATGAAGTACAACCCAGCAAACTCCAATAAGAAGGTGGTTGCAGTCAGGACGAGCTCTATATAGGTCCAAAGTATGAAGGATACCTGATGACGGAAGATCAATTATACAATGAACGCTCCATTCCCAAGGTCAATAGTGCATACCCACTCCCTCCGTCCAGGCTTTCACTTAGGCAGAGGAACGAAAGTGCTCTGTTGCTATTCTTCAGACCTTCAGTCTGATGGGGTCAAGAAGAATCGGAGGTAAGACGCGGAAGGTCTGCCCATATATGTCACAACCATAGTCTAGTTAGCCCGCACCAGCATGATGCATAAAGGTGGAGCATGATGTATTCTGTCCGACACCCAATTTTAGAGTGAGGTGCCGTACAGAGATCCAAGGAACAGCCGAATCAAACTAACACTATGCAGATCGGTAATGCGAGGGACGTACGTGAGAACCTATACGAGCAGCAGACCCAAGTAATCACCCCCCCCCTCACCGGTCGGCTCACAGGCTGGGTGTACCAGAGCATAATATATGGAAGCATCTGAGTACTTCGAAAGCTCCCTACGACGTGGATTTTTTTCTGATAAGACGTCAAGGCTTAGCTTTCAATGCGTGGAAATCAAAGCCTTACGGACGTAAAGAACTACTATGAGAAACCTTTCAATGGCGCGCTGAAGTTGACTGCATCAAACTTTTCTAACATGCCTATCAAGAAGTTCTGCTCCAAGTGATGTAACAGGCAAGTTCCGTTTACATAGAAACAGCAAGGGAACCGAGATTGGGGGATGGAATGGACTTAGTACTCCACTGTAAGCCTTATTGCGAACAGCAATCTCGCTCAGTACCACTGCCTCGCGTTACCTCCTTCGTCCATGACAAATCGCTCTTGATGTGTAGGTTAAGCCACAACGGACTATAAGAAAACGACCCTCGATTCCGAACATTAGATCAACTGTAAGAAAGTAGAGAGTTCCCTACAGGCCCAAAAGGAATGAAGGCTTTCGGCAAAACCTACCCCATATCCTCCACGTCTACCCCCATAGCCTTTCGAGGTCAAAAAGAAACCGCCAAAGCCATTATGTATGGAAGCAAAATGCCTCCGAACGTCGTGATCTGACCAAAGGAAGGAGGATCCTGAGTACAGCGAATAGGTGACGACAGCACAAACTGAATAGTCAGAAATCATAAGTGAGTTACTCCATCTTGGATACACAATAACGGGAAGTCCAAATCTTCTCCATGAGCTTGCACGTCAATGTAAAAGGCCATTGCGTTATTAGCGCCAGGAATAGAAGTAGATCTCTTACCAAGTTTGGTTAAATGGGGACAATTATCTGCATGTAAACCAGAACATGGCAGTGGCAAACCAAAGGTCCTACAACCCTAAATCTCCGCATTATTTTTACTTAATATATAGCTATAGTTATTGTTATTGTTATAAGGATGAGGGCATGCCTTACGCATCTGGAAGGAAATGCCGTCAGTGCCATGGGCTGCTGGTTTGTATTGTGCTTTAGGCAGTTTAAAAACTCTTGCCATGGTATCCCTCTTTCATGGAAGGTCTTCTCCAGGGGGAACAGAAAAGTCTGGACTCAATCTACCTCCTGAAGGCAGGCTTAAATCGCATTAATAATGCCATCTCGGGTGAAAGCCGTTGGAGCAAAAATGTTTTAGTTGTCACGTTCGTACCCGCTTTTTCACGACCGATTCGCGGCTGGATAGATTGACATCAAAGGTAGCGGCGTTCGTAAGTCAAGTGAGGATTATGGATCTGTTGGTGTTTTCGTCGAAAATTTCTTCCCCACAACCTTATCGCGCACCGACTGATAAAGGTGAAGATATTAAACTCTGGAACGTCAGTTGTGAAAATATTGCTTCCACGTTCCTCGATTAATAAGCCGAGATCGGGCAGCTGCCGGCCGCCCTGCTAAAGCTTCCTAAAAAAACTCTCTTCACATTCTCCATCAGCCTCACACCCTTCCTATACTCGTTACTCTAAATTCTCCCTCATACCCTCCATCAACCAATAATTAATATCGTCCAACGGAAGACATAACACATCCTGCCTCTTTCTACTATTATAATATTTAAACCATTTCACTTCATCTTATTTTTTTACACGCGCTTGTCACATTTCGTTCATGTTCATGACATATTTTTATTCCATTCAGAACCCACCACCAACACCATAAATCACTACAGCTGCCAAACAAAAAAGAAAACATATATATATCCCTTATATAATTTTATCCTCCATACGATCTGTACAGTCATAAAACCCATAAAGTTTTTTCTTCTTTTTCCTCATTTTCTCAATCGTTTGTTTCAATAAGAAAATTTGATCTACACATCCACTACCAACTTATAAATGCACCTTGTTCTTCGCCAATCAGTCCTTCGTTTACTCTCACGCACTCTTACAATTAAATATCACATAATTCTTCTCTACACTGAATAAACTAATTTCCCTATAGTTTCCTTATCTCCCTTACCCATATATAAGGGAAGGGAACTATTGCTGCTCTCCCCCAATCCTTCAGAGCTATACCCTCTATAAACGCTTTGTTACACAAATTCCATATCCCCAACTACAATCTCCATATTCTTGATCATTTCCACCAGTAATTCCATCTATACCTGGGGATTTAGCATTCTTCTACCTTTTTACTCTTACAACCTCCTCCCAAAATATCTATTTCTTCTTACATCATCAAACTCACACATATTCACTATTACCTCTTCATTACTGCCAGTGTTATGCAGATATTGTTTCGAATGTGTGTGATGCACCCGTGTTAACGAAAAAGGGTTTGTTGTAGTCAGGAAATTGCAATAAAGGGTCCATTAAAAAAAAGGTGTTTTTTCCTTAAACCCTCCCCCCCGGCCTTTTTTCCCCTTAAAATTTAAATAAATTTCCGCAAAATTTTTTTTTTTCCCCCCCCACCCCCCCCCTCTTCCAAAAGAAAGAAAGGCTTTAACCCTTAAATTCCCCCTTTTGGTTTATTTCAAAGTTTTCTCCCCCCTCCCATCCCCCCCCTCCCCATCTTTCCCCTTCCAAACCTGTTTCCATTTTATCCACTTTTTTTCCTCCTACGGATGCAACTTTTAGTCTTTCTTTTCCCCTCCTTTTAAATTTTCATACATATTTTTTGAGATCTCATTATTGGCTTTTAGCAAGTTCAACCATGCCTCTTTTTTACTTTTAACTGCTTGCATCACCTCTTCATTCCACCATTCATATTGACATTCCTATTCCTACTTTAAGCACATCCCACATACTTTTTATCACTACCAAGTAAAGGCTTCCTTCATATGCTTCCAGATTTGTTTCAGTTTTCACTTTGTTCACATTGAATTGATTTATTTTCAGGCGCTCTCACATATTTTTCCTTATAACCTTGTTCACATAACTTCTCACTCTTAATTCTCCCAACTTCCGTCGTTATCTCTTTCCTCTCCATCAATGCCCCCATTAGCTTAATATTACATAAAACAACATAATGATCTGATATTCCCATCCCCCAACCTCCTCACTGCATTTTAACATCACCATATACCTCTAACACCTTCCTTCTTCACCAACATTAAATCAATCATACTCTTCACTTCATCACCATCCATTACCTTTACCACTCTTGTATACTTATATTTAATCTTTCTCTCACCGCACAAAAATCAAACGCTTTTCCCTACCATTCCTCATCTGCTTACCTCCAAAGTTTTAACCTGTCATCCTACCTCCTCTTCTTCGATCACCTATCCACCGTTAAAGTCCACCCAGCATACACCACT
>JABUQX010061115.1:7500-22500 GCA_015478945.1 Trachelipus rathkii
TCCTCTGTGGAGAGGTAATGCGAATCAAAAGATAATGTGATTGTGATAGTATTAAGAGAGCAATGTAACCATTCGTCGGAGAGAGAGAGAGAGAGAGAGAGAGAGAGAAGAGAGGAGAGAGAGAGGGAGAGAGAGAGAGAGAGAGAGAGAGAGTTAGCGGATGATATAGTGAAGCGAAAGGTCTGTGACTCCGATCCACTTTATAGTAAAACATGTCCCATATTACGAATACAAATGCAGTCTTACAACAAAGAGCTGCAAAATGGAAGAATGTAACCTAACTTTCACTCAAAAGTGTTTAAAGTTTTTTAAAACGAAGAAATAATAGTCTTTCATTGAATGAATAATGGGTTTGTATTGAGCTTTTTTTTTTTTTTTTTTTTTTTTTCCTTTTTTTTTTTTAATCATTATAATAATTTGGAAGATTGAGAAGTTGCCAGGGAACATGTTTTTGATGGTTGTTGATGTTTTAGTTTATAACAAAAGATGGATGATTGCATGGGAAAGAAAATAAAGTGAAAATCGATGGAATGACAAGTGCAGAAGACTAGAGGTAGTTGATGCGAATTTTGTAAGATTTTGCAGATTAGAAGACAAATTAAAAATGCTTTACTTTGTAAATTTTTTTAAAAAAGATTTTAATTACAATATACTCTTTTATATATACCTTATTTATACGACTTTTTCAATGTCTTTTAAAACAGAAAATCAACACTCCTCTAACAACACTAATTTATTACGACCCTCTGAAGATAATCATAATTGAGTGGAACCTGTTTGGACCCTTTACCCTAGTTGAGCAGAGGGAATTTTTTCAAAAGGTATTTCGTGTCTTCTTCTGGAAGAAGAATTTTTTCAAAGTTAAGTTCCTTGTAGTTTATCGTGGTCAGTGTAACCCTTTGCCATACCAACAGGCGAAGGGATCGGGGTTCGAAACATCGCAGGAAGAAAAGGTTTCTACATATTTTAACACGAGTGCATTTGCATTGTATATATATATTTTTATATATTTATATATATATATATATATATATTATTTATTATATTATAGATATATATATATATATATAATTTATATATATATATATATATATAAATTATATATTTATATCTATATATAATATTATTAAATATATATATTATTTTATATATATTATTTATATATATATTTAAATATATATATATTTATATTATAAATATATATATATATAGTTATATATTATATATATATATACTATATATATCTGTGTGTGAGTTTAAATATTATTTTAAATTAAGCCATTATGGGATGAAAAGCGGTGCAGTAAGACTACGTTAAAGGCGGTCTTTTGGGACGTGGATGCCTAGTGGTTAGAAGATCCGAGTTGTTGTTAACTCCAGCAACGCGAGTCCAACGTTCGGAATCCGGGACGAGAGTAAATCTTCTGTGATCTTCATTTAAAATGACGTTAAAATTAATTAATTTATTTAAATTTTAGCATTTATGGGATGAGAAAGCCGGGTGCTTTAAGAACTACGTTTGAAGCGTTCTTTTTGGGACGTGGATGGCCTAGTGTTAGAGCATCCGGTTTTTGTTTACCTCAGCAACGCGGAGTCAACAACGTTCGTAATCCGCTGACGAGAGTTAAAATCTTCTGTTGACTCATGCATTTATAACTTTAGCGTGTGAGTGTATTTGCTTTATTTTTATCACAATTTTTGAGTAAATTACTTTGAAATTTGATTTATTTACAAATTTATGAAAATGAAAAAAAAAAAACATTTGCACAAGTAAATAAATTACTTAAATTTTTAATATTATAACAATTCTTATATTATTAATTTTAATTAAAAAAAAAATGTTATTATTCTCTTAGTAGTTCTTTATTTAAGTATCAGTAATTGTATTGTTTTATATATTTTCGGATTTGATAACAGAACGAAATTTACACTTGAATGAATCTAATTATTTCATGAATGATATTTTTGGATTGTTCGTGCTGACTTATGGGTTTCTATCTTTCACCATTAGCGTCCCTTATGTTTGCATTTAGTACTTAATATTATATATAATATATTATATATATATATATAGTGTAGTATATATTATTATATAATATATTTATATAGTTTATATATATATATTATATATATATATAATATATATTATATTATATATATATATATATATTATTATTATATATATAATCTATATATATATATTATTATGTGATTATATATATATATATATATATATATTTTCAGCAAAGCAAAAGATATCATTATTTATATAAAAATTCTTCACTTTGGATGTGTAGCTGTGATGTTACAATCATTAAGCCAGTTCTGGTTGGGCGTTTCTTCCTTAACAGTCTAAATGTGTTTTACATAATCAAATTATTTACAATTCGTAAATTTTTTAATAGATATGGAATGAGTACTTTACAAGATAGTAAATATTAACTATGGCTGCGAACATTTCTCAACTGATGTCACAATACATCCACGAGATGGATCAGCATTCTACAAATGTTAATAATACACATTAGATGTGATGCAGAGTTCGACTATGGATAAAGTTAAATCCCTAAAATAAACACAAGCATGCTAACGGGATTGTCAGTGCAATCGCAGTTGAAGCTCTACAATCAATAGAGGAAAGAAGAAAAAATCGTATGATTCTCTACTTTAAGTGGTGCAGTGAATTTCTCTTTGTATGCTATTTTGAGGCCTGGCTCCCCTTAAAAACTAATGCTTTCACAATAGGAAACTCCTTGATATATATGATATAAATCCCAGTTTTCATCTTTTCTCTGATGTTAATGTTGAAAGACTATATTGCTCAATAGACTTCAAAGTTTACAAAAGATAATAGAGCTGAAAAGAAGGGTCATCGATAAACTTTTCAAAACCAGAACTGAAGATCAAGAAAGGAAAAAAATAGCTGTTCTACTTTATCTGATACGATAAATTTTCTTTTGATAGGAAGCTGGACGATGAGCTCGAGACTGAATAAAGTTTATAAAATAGTTGATAAGTTTACCAATTAAATAAGATAAATACTAGTCATTTTGAATTGTGCAAAAATAAATGAGGAAAAATATTCAAAATAAAGTCGGCTTATTCGCCTTTAACTAGCTTTTCTTACACCAGTGTCCCAAACTAAAGACTGTTTAGTGTTAAAAGTATGGTATATAATGAAACTCACAAAAGATTTAATGGTGAAGATAATAAAAAAAACTAATTTTTAAAATAAACCTTGTTTTCAGCAAGTTTAAACGTTAATCGGCCTGTTTTAATCTAAAATTATAAATTATTGGGATTGATTGATGATTGTATCGAAATTGCAGAAGATTTCCTATTTCAAGTGATCGCAATTGATGGTGTTGGAGATATTTATTTTTCTCTTTATTAAGTATATAACTTTATTCATTAATTACTTCTTTTTATTAGTCATTATTAATCAAATATATGATTTAAGCGGTTATTGCAAATATTTTTTTCTAGTAAGCCAAACCTATATTTTATATTTGCACCATTAGTCCTAGACCTTAATTTTCAATTTAGTAAGCCTAATTGTCCATTTTAAAGGTAGCTAAATTTTTGTAATTTATTTTTCGAACATTGCAAATAATTATACTGTAAATTCTCATTAAAATTGAAAAAAGAAATTGTTTAAAGAGCAGAAGGTATTAACTAATCGATTTTTATTAAAAAATCTGAAACAAAAAAATATAATTAATAAAAAAAAAAAAAAAAAAAAATTACTTTACCTTTTCTTTAAATAAAAATTTTCTCAAAGTTTGAAAAAATACAATAGCTAAGCCTTATAGTTGAACTGACCAGTATTCCACTTTATCACACATTACTAAATAGGCGACTAAAAATCTTGAGAAATTAGAAAATATAGATGACACATTAAAATCATAGTGTAAAAAATTAGCTTTAAAAAATTTACAAAATTTATTATAGAGTACTGCTTAATAATGAAGGGTAATGTAAAGTGCAGTGAAGCTTCACCCCCGATTTTTATAAATATCACATTATAATGAAGAATAATGAAAAAAACATTTTACTCTCTCTTTTATGAAATAATTTCATCATTCTCAAATTTTTTTTAAAACTTCATGGTCATTTCAAATTTTTATCCATCCACAAGGTATACCATTTCATGCCCTCCTATTTTCATGATTATTATATTTTTTTTTAGTTTATAGCATATTAAAATCTAATTTAAACTTACACAAATTTTACATAACTTAACTATTATTTGCCTTAAAATTAAGCAATATACCCACTAATTTTTTTTATATTAAATTTTATTTTAAAATTTTAAACTTTTTATAGTCTGTACCTTTTTCCTAAAAACATATCATTTTCGTTTATTTAAACTTCATTATTATTTTTTTAGAGTATATATATATATATATATATATATATAAATATATATATATATATATATTATATAGCGTCGGCGGGGTGACCGCCCGGCTCTTTAGGAGGGGTGATTCGGTCACTCTTAAATAAAATAAAAGAAATAATTAAAAAAAAAAAAAAAATTTTTCGCTCATTTTATAGCCACGGGTAGTACTACAAGTTTTATTTAGATCATATTTAATTCTAGAAAGTTTTTATATTTTTAAAAAATGTTAGAAATTAGGGTACAAAATTTCCTTCAATAGAACTTCACTTTTGAAAAATGTGAGTTTTTTTAAACTTCGTTAATAAAATGAAAAATTGTGGATCGATTTTAATTATTTTTTCAGTGGATACACTCGAGTAAGTTAGCTTTAAACTGGCAAAGTAAATTTTTGAATCCAAGCAGTAATTAGTGGCAAAAAAAAACGGGGCCTAACTTGTTCCGATTCAACCCGCCGTAAAAATTGATGGGGGGTGGCTCGGACCACCATTGTTTTTTCGTATTTTACGTATTTTTATTGACATTTTTATTACGTATAATTAATTTAAAATGTAATAAAAAGTTACTTAATATTAAGTGAAATAATTTTTTAAAAATGAAATTTAGATAAAAAAAACGAGTTCAAAAAAAGTGTCAAAATTTTTGGGCGAGAGGGGTGATATCGGACCACCTTATTAATATTCGTATTTTATTTATTATTATTATCGACATTTTTATTACTTATTACGAAATTTTAATTATGATAAATAATTATTATATTAAGTAAAAAATTAAAATATAAAATTGAAATTATACGTAAGACGAATTTAAACAGATGGTCCGAGTCACCCTCAATGGTGGTCCGTTCCCCTCCACGGTCCCAGGCTGATTCGGCGTTAATTCAAACTTAAAAATAAAACTTTTATTATTAGAATAACATTATTATTTTTTTGTGTGCTTATGCCCGACTATAGGGGCCGTGATTTCAAAAAAAAAAATTTTCCAAAAAGTGCATTAGGGAGAGTCGGGAGACCAAGTTATACCTAAAGTGGTCCAAGTCACCCCGCCGACGCTATATATATATATATATATATTATATATTATTATATATAGTATATATATATATAATATATTATATATATATATATATATATATGTGATTTTTAAATTTAAAAAAAAAATTTTGTATAAAAAAATCCTATGGGATTTTTAACAACTTTGAGAGTCTCTTAACTTTTTTCTCCTAAAGAGAGCGCTGATTTTCGTTTTCATTATTATTTTATTAGAGTATCATCTTGTGATTTTTAAAAAAAATGGGAGGGGGGGTGACACCTCTGGCATTACTATTGAACCTAATGAAAGAATATACAAAAAAACAGACATAGTAATCTCCTTAGGAAAAAAAGTTACAGCCTCTAGACATTAAGAATATAGAGACAGTAAGAAGCCACATGGGCCTGTCCAGACTGTCCCAGTCAACCTACTAACCAAACATGCTCATGCAATCCAACAAAGCACCCTAGGGCTTGTCAAATTCATATAACTAAAAATCCACCAATTTGGCTTAGTCAAAAAAGATATATATATATATATATATATATATATATATATATTATAATATATATATATATATAATATATATATATATATATATATATTATTATATATATAATATATATCATGATATAATATATAGATGATAACCCAAACCAATCCACATGCATTAATAACTTAAGTTATGGTCACACATGCAGTCTAATATTAATAACTACTGTAACTAAAACCCGCCAAATTTGGCTTCGTCTAAATATATTATATGATACCCAACCCATCCATATACCTATCCAACCCTTTCTAAAATATTGCAACTCGAGTCACTTTCACAACCTCCTGTGGCAGATACATTCCAAATATTTAACAACGCCTATTACTGAATGCATGCTTTTCTTAAATCAAGATGGCATGCTTTCTTCTTAATTTTTCTTATTTTTCCCCCTGGTCACCTGTCATGCTCTATATGAAAAATTTATTGGTCTCTGTATTATCGATAGATGTAAATTTTTGTAGACTTGTATCATGTCCCCTCTGAGAAATGCCCTTTTCTATAGAAAACATTCCTAACTCCTTCAGCCTCTCCTCATAGCTTTTACCCCTCAAACCCAGAAATCATCCTTGTTTCCCTATGTTGCACTCTCTCTACAATATCTAAGTCTTTCTTTAATAAGGGGCCCCAACTTGTGCAAAAATACTCTATTACTGGCCTAACATAGGGCCTATACATTTTACTTATAACTTCCTTGCTCTTGTTAACAAACATTGCATTTATTATGCCCAGCATCTTATAGCTTTATTTCTAGCTTCCAACACTGATTCGCCTACTTTCAAAATTACTCCTTTATACCTCACGCCTAAATCTATTTTCTTGGTCCACAGACCCCAAGCCAATCCCATTCATTATCGTAGTTATAACTTTTATTTGAGTAACCTAGATGAAGAACTTTACACTTTTTATTTATTAATTCATTTGCCACTTATCTGCCCACCCAAGACAGTTTATCAAGATTATTTTGAATCTTTATGCATCCTTCACTATTCTAACTGAGGTGGCCACTTTGGTATCATTGGCAAACTTAGAAACCTTGCATTTAAGTCCTTGGTCTAAATCATTTATATATTTGAGGAACAACAGTGGCCCCAGCACTGAACCCTGTGGGACACCACTCTTCACTATTTCCCATGATGACTTATTGCATTTAGTTGTACACACTGTTTATATATATATACACAACCAACTTCTTTAATCCAACCATGTACACTCCACTATAACACATTGCAATATCTTCTTCATCAGCCTTAAATGTGGGGAACCTTATCAAAAGCTTTTGCTAAAGTCTAAATATATAATATCAACTGGATCTCCTCGCTCAATGCAGTCAGTCAGTAATGTAATCCATAAATTCTAAAAGGTTTTCTGACATGACTAACCCTTTCTGAAACTGTTGCTGGAGTCATCACAATACCTTGGGTTATTTCTAAATATTTCTCTATATGACCTTCAGGTAACTTTTCCAGAACTTTACAACCAGAGATGTTTTAAGCTAAAAGCCTTATAATTTCCCAAATCTTCTTACTACCTTTCTTATAACATGGCACAACATATGCCGTTTTTCAGTCATCTGGTACCTCACCAATGTTATAGATCGCTTAAAATCAAATACAGTGCTTGCAATGCTGGTACTACCCTCTTTCAAAATTCTACCATATATAACATCAGGGCCTGCAGCTTTACTTGCGATGCAATCTGGTCTGTAAACGTTAATATCTTTTACGTAAATTCAAACTTCTGTAAGTATTTGTTACATGCATAAAGAACTATTAGTTTCCAAACTATTATCTAATCTTTCTTCAGTAAACACTTGAAGCAAAATAAGCATTGAAATGTTGACCACTCCTTATCTGAACTCACTAAATTTCAATCAATTTTAATTGGACCATATTTGTCCTATTCTTTACTTTTAAATTTATAAAAGCTAAAAAACTTCTTCAGGTCCTTATTACTATTCCTTGCTAAAATAAGTAATTTCTGCCTCTCTTTGCCTTTCTTATTGCCTGGTTAAGTTCGTTCTATTTTTCCTATAATTCTCTAAATCATCTTCTACTACCCTTGAATATTTAAAACATCTATACCATCAAAGTACTTATCCCATAAGGTAAGCAGGTATTTCTCTATGACGCCTATAGAAAACAATAAAATATCACATGTCAAACCCATCGTATCCTATTGGTCTAACAACATAAAACCTATATTATATATTATATATATATATATATATATATATATATATATATATATATATATATATATATATATATTATATTTTATAGTATAAATATATATCTTATTTATAATAAGATATATCTATTATATATATATATATATATATATATATATATATATAATCTCTTATCCAGTGGCTTATCTCTGGTTGTAAAAGTTTTGGAAAAGTTACTAAAAGGTCATATAGAGAAATATTTGGAAGATAAGATATTGTGTGACTCCCAGTATAGTTTTAGAAAGGGTAGGTCATGTCAGACAAACCTTTTAGAATTTATGGAATATATTATTGACTGCATTGACCAAGGAGATTCAGTTGATATTATATATTTAGACCAGCAAAGTTTTTGATATGGTTCCCCACAAAAGGCTGATAGAGAAGTTATTGCAATGTGGTATTAGAACAGAAATAGAGACTGTAAGAAGCCACATAGGCCTATCGAGACTGTCCCTGTCAAGCTAATAGAATCAATCACCAAACATGCTCATGCAAATCCACAAAGCACCCTAGGGCTTGTCAATAACTTACATCAATAACTTACATAGTATACTAAAAGAAAAAACTATAGCTATAGTACCTGCTAACCACTCAACAAGCTTTAATAAATTTATAGTCATAACATGCAGTTTAACCTTAATAACTACTGTAACTAAAAGCCCGCCAATTTGGCTTATATACATGACACCCAAACCATCCATATACCTACCCAATCCTTTCTTAAATGTTGCAGTAGAGTCACACTCTACCTCCTGTAGCAAACCATTCCAAAAATTAACAACCCTATTACTGAATGAATGCTTTCTTATATCAAGATGGCATACCTTCTTAATTTTCTTGCTGTGCCCCCTGGTTTTCCTACTGGTCTACTATGAAGAATTTATTGGTCTCCATATTATCAATAGATGATGGATTCCCATATTAATTTTAAACAAATTTTGATTTTATCATTAAATTTGTAGACCAGCTACACTTTTTATAAATATAAAATTGTCGTTCAATCTGCAAAGAGTAATTAGGGAAATTCTTCACTATGGAGTGTTCCTTAAAAGGTATTCCGAAAACGCCTCTAATTTTGCAGTAACTTATATAATACGGTAAACTTTGTTATAACTAAGAATTGAAGTCGGAACCGGTTAATTTTAAAATAACGGAGTTGGAGTCTAAAATCACTTAACTCAATGTCCCAAACTATTTTTATATTTGTTCTTCAATTAATAATTATATATAACTAATTTTTACTTTAATATTTTTTTAAAAAAAAATTTTCAACTACGAAATAGTTTTAAAAAGTTTGTCATTGCACGGTGGGTATGTAATGCTTTCAACAGTTGCCCATAACCTCAGTCAGATTAGGACAAGCTGTCTTAAATTGGGGCTGTGGCTGCATAATTAAAGTAATAAACAGAGCTGGGCGCGCCTATAATTTTTTTAATGTGCGCCTGTGCCGCCAATGCCGCCAAAGAGTAATTGGGGATTTTTGTTATGGTGTTTCCTTTAAAGGGATTACCTATGCCACAGATTTCTTACATTAAATATATATTTATAACATTTATTTAATGCGATTATTTATAATTTTAAACATTTGTAGTGATTTTCATTTTATTTTACCAATATATATATATATTATTATATATATATATATATATATTATATATATATATATAGTATATATATATATGTTTTTTCTTATATATATATATATATGACCGTATATATATATATCTATATATATATATATATTATATATATTATATATATATATAATATATAATATATATATATATATATATATATATATATCTATATATATATAATTATATATATAAGAAGGGTGGGTTTTCTAATGACTTGTCATGTTCTTTACTACTTTTCTGTTCTGGTATATGCTAGATGTACCTCATCCCATCTGGGAATAGGAGGAAGATGATTATATATAATATATATATATTATATATTTATAATATATATAATATATATATAATATATATATATATATATATATATATTATATAATATATATATATATATATATATATTATCAAGGAGTAGGCATAGATTAGAGAATAATGGCAAAATAAAATGAGTTATTAGCAAAAACTTCGTTAACGTATATAAATTTACAAACAAATTTTTTGATTTTAGCATTAAATTTGTAGACACAGCAACTTTTAGAACGTTAAATTTGTCCCGTTCATCTGCAAGAAGTAAATTTAGGGAATTCTTCACTATGGAGTGTTTCCTTAAAAGGTATTCCTAACACGCAGATTTCTTACATTAAATATATATATCTTAAATTTATTTACATCGTGAGTTGATTTAAAATTTTTTAAACAATTTGGAGAAGGTTTATTTATTTGACCTTTTAAAATCTTTATTTAAAACGTTAAAATTTATTAATATTTTTAGGTGTTTTACTCATGTGTCAAGCAATTATATATATAATATATATATATATATATATATATATATATATATATATATATATAATATATATATATATTATATCTATATATATAATATATATATATATTCAGGGTTGGCATGAGTGGGCCCGACCCGAAAAAACCCACCCGGGTTTTTTCAAAAAAAAAACCACTTGAAAAAAAACGCTATTTTGCCCACTTGGGTTTTTTCAATTTTTTTTCAGAATAATTGCATGTAAAAATAGTAAAACAAAAATGAAAAAATATAATAAATTATACTCTTTTACTTAGTGAAATGTTTTTAAGCTCATTTTTATTCATTTGTTGAAAAGAATATATATATATAATATATATATATATATATACATATATATATATATATATATATAGTATATATATATATATATACTATATATATATATATATATATATATATATATATATATATAATATATATATTATATAACTGTAATATCAGTTATATATATATATATATATATATATATATATATATATATATATATATATATATATATATATATATATATATATATATATATATATATATATATATATATATGAGCCGTGTCCAAAAGTGGACCTGCTAGATTTTTTCGAGATGGTGAGGAGTAACCAGGTCTTAAGGCTTGTATCATTTCAACAAAGTACTTCAATTCAATACTTAAAAATGAGACGTTGTTAGCATAAAAAAAAACTTTGATATTTTTTGATCAAGAATTTCTTTTTGTGCAGTTGCCATTTTAATGGTATATTTAGACAAATGTTTATAAGCTCATTTTAATTCATTTGTTGAAAGAATATTTATTTATTTATTTATACTAAGCACCGTGTCCCGCATAATTGCAGGGTGGTGTCAATCGCATAATACTTATGTAATAATGCGATTGTTCATGGGAAGTATATAATGTCAGAAGGGGGTTCCACGCCCCAACAGCCATGCAAAGATAGTCTTCATATTTACCAACTACGTCGAAACATCCCATCCACAAGTAGACCAGAAATTAATTATAGCGTAGCTTCTTGATTTGTAATTCCAAATGTTGTGTTTTTATTCAATTTTGTTAAAAGACATGACAATACAATTTTTTTTGCTCCTCACTTAAACAATTGCAGACCCCAATTTACATATTTACATAAAATTAATAATTTTTTGAAAAGAACTAGATTAAAAATTTGGTAGCTTCGCTTTAGTTCGATAAAAATGTTAATTTTGTTTTATTATTATACATTATGATTTTTTCATTTTAAATTTTTTGAATTCAATAAATTAAAATATTTTATGAAGATTTTGATTTAATTTTGGTAGCTACCACTTAATAATAATTCTGATCTTAACATCTTACCTAAACAGAAATCCTTAATAGAACTTGTATTGAAAGTAGTTTTCTATTGAAGTTCTAAGCCTTCTTCTTAGTCTCTATCTTAGATTTTTTTATTTCTTCTTTTCTTTTCTCCCAGATATATATATATATATATATATATATATATATATATATATATATATATATATATATTATAATATCTATATATATTATTATATTATATATATAATATATACTATATTATTATATATATATACAGTGTCCAAAAGTGGACCTGCTAGATTTTTTCGAGATGGTGAGGAGTAACCAGGTCTTAAGGGTTTGTATCATTTCAAAAAAGTACTTCAATTCAATACTTAAAAATGAGACGTTGTTAGCATTAAAAGAACTTGAATATTTTTTTGATCAAGAATTTCTTTTTGTGCAGTTGCCATTTTATGTATACTTAGATAATTTCTTTTGAGTTTTTGATGTGTCAGATACAGATGACCATGTTTTCAATTGTTGAATGTCCTTGGCAGCCAATCCGAAAAATTAGATGAAATCTTTCTCTCATTGTAATGATCCATACTTTCACGGTTTTGTATTAGCACTTGATTACTAGATTGCCAAGATATGACAAGCCGCTTACAAAAGATTTTTCCAGACGCACTTTTATTTCTTTCAATTTTATTGCTAATTGCATCACTGTAAATATATACATTTTACTTTGCTGGTGCTTAGACATTCAGAACTTCAATTCATTCATTTCCTAGTTTTCTTCCGGATCCCAAGTCCCTTTGCATTACTGTTACATAATGACAACTTATATATTGAAAACGAAACAATAAACTTAAGTATGAAATTGCAGTTATGCTGAAAAGGAAAGGAAAAATGAAAAAAAACAATTTTCCCCGGTTTTTTTTCGGGTTTTAGATGAAAAAACCGAAAAACCCCGGGCCACTGGCTTTTTTCAAAAAAGTGGTTTTTTGCAACCCTGATTATATATATATATATATATATACTATATATATATAATAGGTATATAATATATATATATATATATATATATATAATATATATATATAACATAAAAGGGGAAACCGTCATGAGGGGACAACCGGTTACTTTTTAATATTCATAATATTTTTGTAAATAAAAAAACATTTTCATTGGAGAAAGTTTTTTTTAGTAGTAAATAGAATATATATTTAACCATATATAAAATTTAAGTAAATAACTTAACCTACAAGTCAAAAAAAATTTCCCCCATTTGGAAAAAAAATAAAAAATTTAAAATTGAAAAAAATTCTAAGACCTGGTGGAATCTCGTAGAATTAAGATATCATAGGATTTCGATTTAGATTCATATTGGGAAGTATATTTTAAATTTTCCATGTAAAAAATTTAAAATATTAAGCTTTTTTTTTAAAGTTAGTTTTTTTTTTGAATTTTGGGGAAAACCTGGTTGGGTGTTGTTGAAAACTGGTCAATATAAACTTAAAAAAAAATGGCCAATTTTTTTTAGTTTTTAATAATATTTTATTTTAATTTTTATGTATGGTAGATTATAAGGCATTTGTTAATGTTTTCTATACCCATTTTTCTTCTATCTATGTAAGGATAAAAAAAAAGTTCATGTGAAATGTGCGTACATACTCAATAATATAAAGTGCCTATTTTGTTAACAAAAGTGCAAATATTATTATTATTATCAAAATTATTAAAATATTAATTTTATAATTTAAATTATAATATTGTAAACAATATTTTGGTCAAAAGTTCACAAGAAATGTGCGGTACATAGGCCTACTCATAATATAAAGTGCTATTTTGTTAAAAAAGTTGCAAATATTATATTATTAATTATTAAAATTTATTGTCATTCTTTTTTTTCAATGCCTATTTAGCATAAAAAAATGAAAATAAAATTTCAAAATTTTGTGAAAAATCAACGTTTGCAAAATGTAAAATATAACTTAAGACTTGTGTTTTTCTATCCAAATTAAAACTATAAACATTTAATTAAAACTTTAATTTAACATTAAATATATTTACAATTTGACAAGCACAAGCCAAATAATATTTAATGACCAGTTTTTTCCCGCGAAATCAATTTTTTTAAAATGGAACTTTTTCAAAAAAAAATTTATAATAGCAAAATTCTGCAATCTTAACTATTTTCATTATTCTTAAATAATAGTCAACTAGAAATGTGAGAAAAACTATTAATATAGATGTAACTTCAAATTCGATTTTTCAGTGATTCGTTAAAAAAAATAATAAACGCCGATTTTTTAGCCAGTTTCCCCCATTTTACGGGTATATATATATATATATATATATATATATATATATATATATATTATATATATATATATAATAATATATATTATATAATATATATATATATATATATATATATATATATATAGCGTGGCGGGGTGACTTGTACACTTTCAGGTATAACTTCGTCTCCCGACTTTTCCCTAATGCACTTATTTGCGGATTTTTTTTTTTTTTTTCAGGCCAATTAGTAGGTAATAAGCACACAAAAAAAATAATAATGTAATTCTAATAATAATAGTTTTATTAAAGTTTAAATTTAAAGCTATTCAGCGTGACCTTGGTAGGGGTGAATCGGACCATCTGTTTAAATTCCTCTTTTACGTATAAATTCAATTTAAATATTAATTTGCACTGAATATACTAATTGTTTATCATATTAAAATTAGTAATTAAGTATAAAAATGTCAATAATTGATAACATAAATACCGAATGAAATAAGGTGGTCCGATTCCATCCTCCTCCGCTTCAAAATTTTGACACTTTGGAATTTCGTATTTTTTATATTAAATTTCCATTTTTATTTTTATTTTTTACTTAATATAAGTAATATTTAATTAATATTTAAATTAATTATACGTAATAAAATGTCAATAATACGAAAAACAATGGTGGTCCGCTTCACCCCATCATCAATTTTTTACGGCGGGGTGAATCGACCAAGTTAGGCCCGTGATTTTGGCCACTAATACTG
>JABUQX010061115.1:25000-35000 GCA_015478945.1 Trachelipus rathkii
ATGTGCAGATTTCTTACATTAAATATATATCTATAACACTTACTTTATTGTGAGTTTATTTATAATTTTAAACAGATTTGTAGTGATTTTCATATATTATTTTAAGGGGAGGTGCAACTATTTCTTAACTTTCTTAACAATATTTAATTTTCTAGTAAACTTAACCTAAGTTGTCTTATGTCTTTAAGCACATGTAGCAATATATATATATATATATATATATATATATATATATATATATATATATATAATATATATATATATATATATATATATATATATATATATATATATATATTAAGAAGTTTTGTTACTAATGGACTTCAACTTCCAAGATCATCTCTGCTACCTTCTTATAATATAAATTGGCACATCATTAACAATCCATTCCTGGCATCTCCATAATTATAAGGTCTATTAAGTAAATATAAACCATATGTGATACTATTACTTACATTCCTTTAAAGATTCTGCAATGTATACCGTCAGAACCTGCAGATTTATTGTAATCAATGTTACCATCAGAACCAGAACCTGTAGACTTACTGTAAAATGTTTGAGTAGTCCTTTAATCTCATCAACGTCAATAATAATAATAAATTAAAACAGTTACATGTTTTTTTATATATTACATAATTCTAAAGCACAATATTGAAATTGTTTGTCCCAAAGGTCTTAACTCAGCTGCTTCAGAGTCAACCAAATCATGCCTTGTATTTACACACAGTGAGGCAACAGAGTACTTCACTGACTTCTGCACACGCTTATCACATAGGAACATTTTTTGTTTAACAGAAGATAATTGGTCCACTAATGGTTTTCAAACCATTTTTTTTTTTTTTTTTAAATCTATTTCCTTTCCTGTTATTTTTCTAACTTGTATTTTTATTATCTAGAGCTAATTTCATTACTGATAGTTTTGAGAGAAGTATATATATATATATATATATATATATATATATATATATATATATATATATATATATATATATATATATATATATATATATATTTTATATATATATATATATATATATATATATTGTTTTAAATATTTATAAATTAGACACACAATCATTCATTATTTTAAATGCAAAGTTGGGGATTCAGACATTGAATTATTCTAAATACTAATTCGTTAGATTTGGATATTTCTTTTGGAAAATTTTTTAAACTCGATTGTACTGCGCTAGATGCCTGGACATTAAATCAGTCATTTATACAGTACAGTTTTATAAAACAAAACTATTTGAAGCCATTATTAATAAAATTGGCTCTAAGTAATAAAAAAAAGTGTAAAATAGTTTAGGTTATTATTACGTAAAATAATAATAAATAATATTTTTTTTATTTACTTTTTTACAATAACTTTAATCCTTAATGTGGTAAATTTTAAAGAATTTATTTAAATATTTATTTTCAGATCATGCAGTTCTTTTTCAATGCAACAAAGTCACATGTTTGTGACTTCGATGAAAATTCTTTGGTATCAGATGCTAAAAAATTTGTTTGTGAAGCAGAATGTCTAAATGAAAGTGAGGTATGTAGTTTTATTTTTGTCATTTAAAATATATTTTTAAAGTATCTATTTATCAAACAAACTTACCTTTATTTTTTGTTGTGTTTAATGATTTGAAAGGGGAAAGCAAAAGTTAAATTGGTTTAGTGTTTGAAGAGTATTAAAGCTTAATAATTTTAGGTAGGACTATTGTGTTTTTTTTATCTTCTAAAAATCGTTTTTTTATATTAAAAACAAAATAATTACTTTTAGTATTATTATTTTGGTGAAATACTTTGTCATACAATATGTATTCCAGATATTTTAATATTAGGTGGTTCCACTCTCAGTGTTTCTAGCATTTGAAATTTGTGTAAAAGGAATTAAAATATTAGGGCCCGTTTTTTAAGCTTAAAAAATATGTTATGTTTGTATGCTACGTATTATGTTAATCTTATATTGCAGTACGTGAATTATAGGTATGTAGTTCATATTTATAGATTTAATTTTATATTATTTATAATATATAATATCCACATTTTAATTCATTCTCATCTAAAATCATTATATAAATATATATATATAACTAATATATTTCGAGTTTATATATACGGTATATATATGTATATATATATTATGTTGTATAGAGGGATTAACTTTGAATTCTTATTGATATTATTATTTATTATATAGGTATTATATTAATTATACTAACTATATTCATACTACTATATATAAGTTATCGAGGTCTATATAATAATTAATAAATGGGAGTATTAATCATTTTCTTCTGTTTTTAATTTTATATTATTATAACGTATATTATTTTCACTACATTCTTATGTCTTTGATAATATATATATCTATTAGTTATATATCATATTAGTAATATATATAAACTTATATTCTCTTAACCTAATAAATTATATATATATATTATATATATATACTAGAAGAATTATCCATTATAAAAACTAGAGTAAGATTATTGTGGTGGGAATATTCGGGTCTATAAATGGGCCCGGGTGTTTATATTTTTATTTTCTTATTAGAATACTATAGGAAAAATCTGAGTAAGTTACATATTTTTTACTATATATGGTTCTTTTTTTCTCTACTTCCTCTATAGGAGGTTCTATGTTTAAGTAATATGACTAGATCTCATAAAAAATATTTCAGAAACTATTTTATATAGAAAACTTTTTTAAAATTCCCTCTTATACTCCAAATAGAAATACGATTTAGCCTAAAGTACGTCAATCGGTGTTTTTGTGTATCTAGTTATTAAAATATTTTATTATGTCTGTGTTTATTAAGTCTCTTAATTATAATTTTAAATAATTGAAAGTGATTTTTAAATAATTATATAAGTATATTATATTGGATAGAAAATACAAGTCTTAGTTAAAATAATAATTTTATCTTGAATTTTCTCAAACGTGATATATTATATACCACATAAAATTAATGATAAAATATTTTATATTTTTCCAATATGTTTTTTCACTTGCTTAAATGTAATTGTGAAATATAAAAATAAAGTAATAATGTCAAATAAAATTTTTAAATTATTTATAATAATAAATATTAAATAAATTTTATTACACAACTTAATTTAAATCAATAATGAGATAAATTTTATTAATATATTTAACCGAGTAGGCCTTACTTATGTCTTCAGTATACATCATGACCTTTTAACAATCATAAAAACACAAAATAATAATATTAAATTTTATTTATTGTTGTGTACTATAAACTTTGAAACAAAATGATTAAATTTTTTATATTATTAGAAGATAAACTTTAAAATCTTGCCAGTAAAATTGATTTTTGTTTCGGATCCGATTAGGTGAGGATGAACAAGACTATTGTAAAGCATTTTTTAACCAATGGAATAAAAGTTTTTAATTTTTTTTGCTTCAGTTCCCTGTTAGTCAGAGTATTGTATCTATGTACGAGTGTTCTAGACATTTGTCACACTTATTGACAGTTCTTAGGAAACTTGAGTGAATCAGTTAATAATAATAATAATAATAATAATAATAATATAATAATAATAATAATAATAATAATATAATAATACTATAATAATCCCAATAATAATAATAAACATTATTTATTATTATTAATTTATTATATTATTATTATTATTATTATTAATTATTATTATTATTATTATTATTATTAATTATTATTATATATTATTATTATTATTAGTGTAGTAGTAGTAGTAGTAGTAAGTAGTAGTAAGTAGTTAAGTTTAATCTAATAAGATTTTAAAATTTCGAAAAACCTCATTAATGTCGACGCTACTCCACCGAATTTTTTTCTTGTAAATTAAATTTATCACAATCAACTGTTGCAAAATTTCTCTTTCTTAATCCTCTCAGAATAAGAAACTAACTGCTCTGCTTTCCCGAAGGAAAGAGCGCCAATAGGAGATGCAGAGAGAAGAGAGAGAGAGAGAGAGAGAGAAGAGAGAGAGAGAGAGAGAGAGAGCGAGAGAGGAGAGAGAAGAGAGAGAGAGAGAGAGAGCGGAGAAGGAGAGAGAGAGTAGAGAGAGGAGAGAGAGAGAGAGAGAGAGAGAGAGAGAGAAGAGAGAGGAGGAGAGAAGAGAGAGAGAAGAGAGGAGAGCGAGAGCAGAGAGAGAGAGAGAGAGCAGAGAGAGAGGAGAAGGAGAGAGAGAAGAGAGAGAGAGAGAGAGAGAGCGAGAGAAGAGAGAGAGAGAGAAGAGAGTAGAGAGAGAGAGAGAGAGAGAGAGAGGAGAAGATGCCATCAGTTGATGATTACAAAACATGGAAGAACTTTTTTGTACGAAAGGTGTAATTATTATATTTATATGATATTATATTATTAATTATTATTATTATTTTATAATTATTAGATTATATATTTTATTATTTATTTTATTTTAATTATTATTTATATATTATTTTATAATATTATAATTAATTAAATTAATTATTATCAGAACTTATTTTTGAACATATTTGTTAATATGGTTTATATTGAGTAAAATTTTTTTTGGGGTTATTACCTTTACCTTAATAAACCATTATTGGGCCAGTATATTGGCTCTGATAATTATATTTTATACATTGTGGTTAATTAATATAGGAATAAACCCCATGGTAGAGTTGGGGGGGGGGGGTTCTGTATTTTTGGGGGGATTTAGAAATAAAACATGGGGAGGGTAGTGGGGATTTGGGTTATAAAAAAAATTAACTCCCCTTCCTGATACCCTTCCTTTACACATGTTTTCTATATGGCTATTTGGTGTGTGGTAGATGGGAGGAAGATGGAGTCTAACTGAATAGAAACCATTATACTGGGGGCTTTTTACTTTTGTGTGTTACACCATTACAGGCATTGTACTGTAATTAAGTATATATATATATATATATATATATATGTATATATATATATATATATATTATTAATATAATATATATATAATATTATATATATATATTATATATATATTATAATATATATATATATATAATATATATTAATATATGTTTATTCTATTATATATTATATTAAATTAATTAAATTTTTACATTATATTATTTATTTTATATATATATATATATATATTTATTATATATATATATATATATATATTAATATATCTATATCTTATATATATATATATAATAATTATACTATAATCTTATATATATATTTATATATAATTTAAATATATATATATCATATATATATCATATATATAATATAATATATATATATATTATATATTATCTATATATATATATATATATATATATATATATATATATATATGATATATATATATTATATATATATATATATATATATATATATATATATATATATATATTTTATATATATATATATATATATATATATAATATATATATTTATTATATTTATATATATATATATATATATATATATATATATATATATATATACTTTTATATATTTATTATATATATATATATATATATATATATATATATATATATATATATATATATATATTATATTATATATTTATATATATATATTATTTTATATTATATTATAATATATATATATAGTTATATATATATTATTTACTATCTATAATATATAATATATATAATTATAAGAACATAAAAGACATAAAGAATAATAGAGAGTTAAAAGACCACATGGGCCTATCGAAGACTGTCAGCCAACCCCCACCCAAACTGCCTCATGTGCAAATCCACAAAGGCCCAGGGCTTGCTAAATTTGTTGTCAACCTCAAATCACACCAATTTGGCTTGTCAAAAACAATGTATACTATATGATACCCAAACATCCACATGCATTATTTTACTACGTTATGGCTCAATTACAATTATAATCATAATCACAACTAAAACCCGAACAATTTCGGCTTCGTCAATTATTAATAATGATTCCCAACCCATACATAAAGAATGTAACCCTTTCTTCAATGTTGCATCGAGTCACACTCACACACATCCTCTCTAGGAAACTTCTCAACCAAATTTAACAAACCCTAATTACACTGAGATCATACGCATCGTTTTCTTATATCAAGATGGGCATCTTTCTTCTTAATTTAATCATTCTTATGTATGCCACGCCTGGTACCTGTCCATAGTTCTACTATGAAATTTATAATACTCGTATTATCAATAGATGTAATATTTTGTAGAACTTTTATCATGTCCCTCTGAGAAATGCCTTTCTACAGAAAACATTGCCTAACTCCTTCAAGCCTCTCCTCATAGCTCTTTACACTAAACCCAGAATCATCACCTTGTATAGCTATACTAGTTGGCGACTCTCTCTAGATAAGTTAAGGTCTTTGACTTTAAACATTAAGGGGCCAAATTGTGCACATACTCTATTATGGCTAACTAGCTATTTTATACGTTACTCTATTACTTTCTTGCTCTTAATAAACAACATTGCGTTATTAAGCAGCATCTTATTAGCTTTATTTCTAGCTTCCAACCTGATTAGCTACTTTCAATTACTGCTTATATCACAACTAAATCTTTTTCTTGGTCACGACTTCAGCAATCCATTCTAATGGCGTAGTTAAATTTTATTTGAGTAACGCTAGGCTGAAGCACCTTCACTTTTTTACTATTTAAACATTCATTTGCCACTTATCTGCCCACACCACAGCGAAGTTTATCATAGATATTTTTGATCTTCTATGCTCTGCCTTATTCCCATAATGGAGGTGGGCCACTTTAGTATCATCTGCAACCTTAGAAACCTTACATTTAAGTCCTCGGTCTAAATCATTTCTATATACTGCAGAGAGCAAATTAAGTGGCCCAGCACTGAATACCCTGAGGGCTAACCACTACTTCATTTTCACCATGATGACTTTATATACATATTATTGATACACACCCACATAGCTGTTGCTCTTATTTCGCAAACACTCTTCGTAATCAACCATGTACCCGCACTTTGCCAGCTATAAGCACATTGACAATAACTACATTTTCATCAGCCGTTATGTGGGACCTTATCAAAAGCTTATACTATGCAACTTAAAAGAGGCAACTGGAATCTCCGATTGGTCAATGACAGTCAGTAATGTATGCCATAAATTCTAAAAGGTTTGTCTGACATGCCTACCTCTCTGAAACCGTGCTGGGGGAGTCGTAACAATACCTTAGTTATCTTCTAAATATTTGGTTATAATTACTGTTAGAATAAATTTATAATTTTACAACCAAGGATGTTAAGCTAACTGGCCTATAATTTTCCCAAATCTTTCTTACTCTACCTTTCTTATAATAGGCACAACATATGCTGTTTCCAGTCATCTGGTATCACAAACTTTTAGATGTTAAAAATCAAGATTCAGTGCTTTGCATGCATGTTATCCCACTTCTCAACCTCTCTTCTCTAAGAAATTCTACACATCCCCACTAAGTATCACCACACCATCAGGCCATATAAGCAAGGCTTTTTACACTGGAATCAATTAAGTTGGAACGGCGCCGGATATCCTACATAAGAACAGATATATATATCTTTTCGCAGTCAATTCAATTCTTGTAAAGATCAATAATTAATTAGTTACTGCAATACAAAGATAACTATTAGTCTCCAGCAATTATCTCAATGAAATAAATCTTATTCCTACAGTAAACACGTGAAGGCAACATAGAACACTTGAAAATGTTGACCCAACTCTTATCTGAACTCACTAAAATTAATTCATCCATTTTATTGGACCAATTGTCCTATGTCTTATTTTAAATTTATAAAGCATTGTTTTTTTTAGGTCCTTATTACTAATTCCTTGCTAAATTAATTCTGCCTTTCTTCTTTGCCTTCCTTATTAACTGGTTAAGTTTCTTTTCTATTTTTTTCCTATAATATTTCTAATATCATCTTCCCGTATTAATACCGCTTGAAAAAACACAAAAAAAAAGTATTTAAACATCTACGCTTTCATTAATTTTTCTCTCTTTCTTCTATTCCACCAAACAGGTTTTCTTTCGCCACCCTAATGGGTTTATCTTTAAACATACTGACTTGAATATTCATTAGAATTTGCTTAAAATGTTCCACATGATAAAAAAGTTTTGGTCTTATAAACTCTTTTATCCATAATGTAATAGGTGTGAAAATTTGGTAAAATCACTATTTAGGAAATCTAAGATCTTTCTTTATTAACTTGCAATTTGGGCCAGATATCACCTTTCATAATTAAATTCTAATTATGATATGGTCTATAGTCCTAAAATTCTCCTCACTCCTAAACTCACCCCCATAATCTTCATTCGTTAGTTAATGATTAAGATCTAATAGTGCTCGTGTCTTGTTGGGTTTTCAATGGACCATCTGGACAAAGTTACTAGTATACAATTTATAAGTACTGAACTACTATGGTCCGTATTAAGGAATCCCATTGAATGCCAGGAAATTAAAATCACCCATTTATGACTTTACGATTAACCTTACTGTGGGCTGCTGTCTCAATTTCTTTAAAAATTTCTCTGAGTCTAATACTTGACTCTGGCCAGGAGGTGCTATAAAAATGCCCCTAATTCTATATGACTTTACTTAACATAAAGGATATCTAACGCATACCGGATTAATATCTGATTAGTTTTTTAAAGTCGTCATTAATACAGATTGAATATTGCCTTTTATATAAAGGCACAACCCCACCTTACTTTCTCTCGCTGGTAAACCCTAAAAGTGAATAATCCGTCTATTATCATATTCTGACAACGAGATCTCACATTAATATTCTACTCATTAGCATGCGTCAGTATTTATGCAAATAATGCACAGAATTCCTCATATTATGGTAATCACCTAACTCAGCGTCATCTTTTTTTTATTTTAAGGCTATGAGCATTTGTGTAAAAAGCATTTTAAAATTTTGGAATGCTGTTATTTTTATTGCTATCATCGTTATTTAGCCTGTAAAACTAGTTTTATTTATATCACAACTATTACTGTTACCATTGCTATTATTTGGACAGGTGACCAGGGGCCATATAAGGCTTTGAGTACTTAGCATTATGGGATGGAAAACCGGGTGCTTTAAAAAATACGTTGAAGCGTCTTTTTTTGGGGACGTGGATGGCTAGTGATTACACAGCATCTACCACGGTTGTTGTTAACCAAAACCTCAGACAACGCGAGAGTCCAAACGTATCGAACCACGCTGACGAAGATTGTAAATCATACTCCTGTGACACCATCCCTCATCCAATTATAGCTCTTTACTATCATATAATAATACTAAACATAACTAATAATAAAACCAACATAAATAAATACTATAATATATATATTATACAATATATTATATATATAATATATATATATATACTATATATATATTATATATATATATATATATATATTATATATATCTAATATATATATATATATATATATATATATATATATTAGTATTAATATATATATATTACTATAATATATATAATATATATACTATATATATTACATATATATATATATATATTAGTATATATATAAATTATATAGTATATATATTATATATATATATATATATAATATATATATATATATATATATATATATATATTATATCTATATATAATATATACATACATATATACTATGTATCCTAAAATAGCTATTATACTATTATATATAATACTATATATCATGAATAATCCTATAATATATATATATATAATATTATATATATATTTATATATATATATATATATAATATATTATATATATATATAATATAGTATATATATACTATATATATATTATTTATATATATATATATTATAGGTGAGAACAGAGCTTCGTCTGATTAGGGCTTTTTTAAACCTCATAGGCGAGGCCATTCTAAACGGATTAAGCCGGTCACATTCTCTCTCTCTCTCTCTCTCTCCTCTCTCTCTCTCTCTCCCTCCCTCTCTCTCTCTTTCTCTCTCTCTTCTCTTCATTATTTCTATCTATCTATCT
>JABUQX010061115.1:42500-51101 GCA_015478945.1 Trachelipus rathkii
AGGATAAAAAGTTAACTATTTCTTTACTCTCAAGGACTGTTCCTCATACATGTATAAAAAATTTAGACCAGGGACTTAAATGTAAGTTTCCAAGTTTGCAGATGAATAGCAAATGCTACCTCATAAGAATAATGATGGATGTAATAAAGAGTTAAGAAAAGGAGGGGAGCTGTAATTCGTTGATGGGATGCAGCAGGTTCATTTCTTTCAGCTAGGATAAAAGGTAACTAATTCATCCATACACTCTTTTCTGTCATCATAATCCATGTTCGATCGTGCCATTATTCTCTGAGCTATTCAGGCTAGAGGACATGCCTATCGGGTGTTGGAAAAATTCTCTTTCTCCTATCCCTCTCTTCGCTTAATTTTCATTCAGCTAGAAACGTTGCAGGGATTACTCTTTGACGAGCAAAGCGGCTTCATCAAGGAAAGTGCCCTTGGTTCTCCTACTGCCTACTGACAAATCTTTCATCTCTAGCAAACTCTGTAAATCTGCTTTCCTCCTCTTATTCGATCTGATCATTGTGTTGCTAATTCTCCAAACTGAAAAGGCCCTCTTTGGCCCCTCGCTCAACTATATTTCTATGTCTCCAATACTAGCACTTTCGCCCCCACACGTGTTTCGAAAGCTCTCACGATGTCCAAACCTATTCCAAAGAAAAGAAGCCGCTCTGATCCTTCAACTATCGCCCTGTAGCTCTCACTTGTATTCTAGCTAAGATCTTTGAAACCCTTCTCAACTCACTTCTTAGATCACTGGGAAAACTCACTCCGATCGCCAGTACGGCTCTCGTTTCACGAAGTCTTTCGGAGCTCGAGGTCTACTGGCGATATACATTCCTATCTAACCGATTTATGGTTTTTCGCTCTTAGGAACTATACGGAGACTGGCTTGGTGGCGCTTGACATAGTTCCAAGCATTTGACAGCATGGCACGGCGTCATGCTCTCCAAGCTCTTGGTCCTTGGGGTTTCTCCTTCTCTTTGCCTTAACTTATAGCTAGCTTGTCTTTCAAATGTCGCGCTCAATATTGGCTGTGTTGATGCGGCGACTGCTCTTTTCTGTCAATAGTGGTGATTCCTCAGAGGTTCTTCATCTCCTACTTTATTCCTGCTTTTCATTAAATGATCTTCTCACCTGCACCAAAAACTCTATCCACTCGAATTCCGATGACTCGACCCTTCATTCTTTAACTCATAACAATTCTACTGGGAAATTCAATTCTTTAAAAACCCAACTTTTACAAATCTCCTTCTCCAAAATACCTTCTAACTTTCCCTATCTTTCGACGGTTCTGTCGTCTCTTCTGTTGACAAATAAAACATTCTTGGCCTTAACAGTGAACAAAAAAAATGTCTTTGGAAACCTCGCATCACAACGTTGCCTTAGGGCGGCCTCAAAAGACTGGAAGTTTGTTTAGATTGCAGACTTTCCTCCGTTTTCTCAGTTTTCTGTCCGCTATACAAAGCGTCTCATCCTGTCCATGTATGGTAGCTTGCTCTCATATCTGGGGGGGGGCTCTGGTTTCACCCGGATTTTGGACAGGGTCGAGTCAATGGCAAAAAGGCTTATAAACTGTTCTGTCCTGACCACCCTATCAACTCTGACCGCCCTCTCAACCCTTACCGCCTTCTTTAGTCCTGGACCACCCTCTTCAACCCTGACCGCCTCGTCAACCCTGACCGCCTATAACCCTGCACTTTCTCAACCGTGACCGCCCTCTCTAAACCCTGACCGCCTTCTTAACCCTGACCACCTCTACCAACTCTGACCGCCCTCCAACCACTGACCCTTTCTGTGAACCCTGACCACCCTCTCAACCATGACCGCCCTCTCAACCCTACGCCCTCTCAACACTGACCGCCCTCTCAACCCTGACCGACTTTAACCCTGAGAACCCTCTCAACCCTGACCGCCTATCCTAACCCTGACCACACTTCTCAACCCGACCCCGCCTTCTTAACCGCTGACCGCCCTCTCAACCTGACCGTCTTCTTAACCTTGACCGACCTCTCAACCCTGACCGCCTGTCTTAACCCTGCCACCTTCTCACCCGACCGCCTTTTTCAACCCTGACCAGCCCGTCTTAACCCTGACCACCTTCTTAAATCTGACCACCCTATCAACTCTGACCGCCCTCTCTACCCTGACCGCCCTCTTAACCCTGACCACCCTCTCAACCCTGACCACCCTCCTAAACCCTGAGCCCGCTTCTTAACTCTGACCACCCGTCCCTACCCTGACCACCCCTCTCAACCCTGAACCGCTTCTTAACCCTGACACCCCTCAACCCCGGACCGCCTTCTTAACCCTGACCACCCTCTCAACCCTGACCACCTTCTTAACCCGAACAACCCTCCTCAACCCTGACCGCCCTCAACCCTGACCGCCTTCTTTAACCCCGACCACCCTCTCAACCCTGACAGCCTTCTTAACCCGTGATCCGCCCTCTTCTTCACAACCCTGACCGGCTTTCTTAACCTTGATCGCCCGTCTCAACCCTGCACCGCCTTCTTAACTCTGCCACCCTCTTCAAACCCTGACCGCCCTCTTAACCCTGACCGCCTCTTAAATCTGACCACCCTCTCAACCCTGACCGCCCTCTCAACCCAGACTGCCTTCTTAACCCTGACCACCCTCTCAACCCTCACCGCCTTCTTAACCCTGATCGCCCTCTCAACCCTGACCGTCTTCTTAACCTTGGATCGCCCTCTCAACCCTGGACCGCCTTTAACTCTGACCACCCTCTTCTCAACCCTGACCGCCCTCTAAAACCCTGCCGACCTTCTTAAAATCTGACCACCCTGCTCCAACCCGACCGCCCTCTCAACCCGGGCCTTCCTTAACCCCTGACCACACTCCAACCCTGATGACCCGCCTCTCGTCTTAACCCTGAACGCCCTCTCAACCCTGACCGTCTTCTTAACCTTGACCGACCTCTCAACCCTGACCGCCTTCTTAACCCTGACCACCTTCTCAACCCTGACCGCTCTTTCAACCCTGACCGCCCTCTTAACCCTGACCGCCTTCTTAAATCTGACCACCCTATCAACTCTGACCGCCCTCTCAACCCTGACCGCCTTCTTAACCCTGACCACCCTCTTAACCCTGACCGCCCTCTAAACCCTGACCGCTTTCTTAACTCTGACCACCCTCGCACCCCTGACCACCCTCTCAACCCAGACCGCTTTCTTAACCATGACCACCCTCTCAACCCTGACCGTCTTCTTAACCTTGATCGCCCTCTCAACCCTGACCGCCTTCTTAACTCTGACCACCCTCTCAACCCTGACCGCCCTCTTAACCCTGACCGCCTTCTTAAATCTGCCAACCCTCTCAACCCGGACTGCCTTCTTAACCCTGATCGCCCTCTCAACCCTGACCGTCTTCTTAACCTTGACCGCCCTCTCAACCCTGACCGCCTTCTTAACCCTGACAACCCTCTCAACCCTGACCGCCCTCTCAACCCTGACCGCCTTCTTAACCCTGACCACCCTCTCAACCCTGACCGCCCCTCTCAAGCCCTGACCGCCTTGTTTTACCCTGACCAGCCCTCCTCAATCCTGACCGCCCTCTCAACCCTGACCACCCTCTCAACCCTGACCCCCTTCTTAACCCTGACCACCCTATCAACTCTGACCGCCCTCTCAACCCTGACCTGCCTTCTTAACCCTGAACCACCCTCTCAACCATGACCGCCCCGCTCAACCCTGAACCGGCCTTGTATACCTGACGCCCTTCTTAACTCGAAACACCCTCTCAACCCTGACCGCTTTCTTAACCCTGACCGCCCTCTCAACCTTGACCGCCTTCTTAAACTTAACTATTTTTGTATGCGCATGCGCATGTTTATTTTGGTATGCGCATGCGCATCTCTATGATTTGATATGCAGCAACCCCGCATGTTTATTTTGGTATGCGCATGCGCATCTTTATTTTGGTATGCGCACGTGCGGGCATGTTTATTGTGCATGCGCATTGCGCACTCTATTGTGGTATGCGCTATGCGCATCTCTACTTTTGGGTATGCGCAATGCGCATGTTTATTTGTATGCGCATGGAATGTTTATTTTGTAGGCGCTATGCGTATCTCTATTTGGTATTGCGCACATCCATTTTTATTTCGTATCGCATGCGCATCTCTACTTTAGATGCGCACATGCGCATGTTTATATTGGTATGCGCATGCGCATTGTTTATTTTGTATGCGCATGCGCATCTCTATTGTGTATGCGCACGCGCATGTTTATTTTGTATGCGCAGTAAATGTTTATTTGCGTAATGCGCCATGCGCATGTTTATTTTTGAAATATGCGCATGCGTAGCTCATTTTGGAATGCACATTGCCGCATGTTATTTGGTATGCGCATGTTTATTTTGTATGCGCATGCGCATGTTATTTTGGTATGCGAATGCGCATGTTGATTTTGGTATGCGCATGCGCATCTCTATTTGGTATGCGCATGGCGCATCTATTTTTAGTATGCGCATGCGCAGTTTATTTTGGTATGCACATGCGCATCTCTATTTTGGATGCGCATGCGCATGTTTATTTTGTATGGCGCATGCGCATGTTTATTTTGGTATTCGCATGCGCATGTTTTTGATGCGCACATGCCGCATCTCTATTTTGGTATGCGCATGCGCATGTTTATTTTGTATGCGCATATGCGCATGTTATTTTGGTATGCGCAGTTTATTTGGTATGCGCATGCGCATGTTTTATTCTTGGTATGCGCATGCGCATCTATTTTGGTATGCGCATGTTGCGCATGTTTAGTTTGGTATGCGCATGCGCATGTTTATTTGTATGCGCCATGCGCATGTCGTATTTGGTATGCGCATGGCGTATCTTATTTTGAATGCACATGCGCATCGTTATATTTTGCATGCGATTCGCAATGTTTATTTTGTATGCGCATGCGCATGGTTGATTTGGTAGTTGCCATGCGCAATCTTATTTTGGTAATAGCGCATGGCGCATGTTTAATTGTGGTATGCACATGCTCAATCTCTATTGTGTTATGCGCATGCGCATCTCTTTTGGTATGCGCATGCGCATGCGCGATGTTTTATATTGGTATGCGCATGCGCATGTTTATTTTGGTATGCGCATGCGCATCTCTATTATGGTATGCGCATGCGCTTGTTTATTTTGGTATGCGCATGCGCGAGTTTATTTTGGTATGGCATGCGCATGTTTATTTTTGTATGCGCATGCGCATTTGTTATTTTGGTATGCGCATGCGCATCTTTATGTTTTTGCGCATGCGCATGTTTATTTTTTGTATGCGCATGCGCCAGTTTATTTGTATGCTCAGTTTATTTGGTTATGCGCTATGCGCATGTTTATTTTTGATGCCGCATGCCGCATCTATTGGTTATGCGCATGCGCATTTGTTTATTTTGGTATGGCATGGCATGTCTTATTTTGTATGCGCAGCGTATCACCTATTTTTGAATGCACATGCGCATGTTTATGTTTGGCAATTGCGCCATTCGCATTGTTTATTTTTGTTTTGCGCGATGCGCATGTGATTTTGGTTATTGCCGCATTGCGCATCTTTATTGTTGGTATGCGCATTGCGCAGTTTATTTGTGGTATTGCACATGCGCATCTCTATTGTGGTAGCGCATGCGCATCTCTTATTTTGGTCATCGCATGCCGCGATGTTATATTGGTATGCTCCATGCCTATGTTTTTTTTTTGTATGCGCATGCGCATCTCTATTGTAGTATGCGCATGCGCATGTTTATTTTGGTATGCGAATGCGCATGTTTATTTTGATATGCGCATGCCCGTAGCCTCTATTTGGAGGCACGATGCGCATGTTATTTGGTATGCGCATTTGTTTATCTTGGTATTGCGCATGCGCATTATTTTATTTTGGTATGCGAATGGCGCAGATGTTCATTTTGGTATTTCGCATGCGCATCTCTATTGGTGTATGCGCATTGCGCATCTCATTTAGTATGCGCATGCGCATGTTTATTTTGGTATGCGCATGCGCATCTCTATTTTGGTATGCGCATGCGCATGTCTATTTTTGTATGCGCATGCGCATGTTTATTTGGTATGCGGCATGTTTATTTGGTATGTGCGCATGCGCATCTCTATTTTTGTATGCGCATGCGCATGTTTATTTTGTATGCGCATGCGCATGTTATTTTGGTATGCGCATGCTTATTGGTATGCGCATGCGCGTGTTTATTTTGGTATGCGCATGCGCCTTTTATTTTGTATGCGCATGCGCATGTTTATTGTGGTATGCGCATGCGCATTTTTATTTGGGTATGCGCCATGCGCAGTGTCTATTTTGGTATGCGCATGCGCGTATCTCTATTTTGGAATGCACATGCGCATGTTTATTTGCATGCGCATTCGCATGTTTATTAATGTTTTGCGCATGCGCATGTTTATTTAAGTATTGCGCATGCGCATCTTTATTTTCGTATAGCGGCATGCGCATGTTTATTGTCGGTATGCAAACATGCGCATCTCTATTGTGTATTGCGCATGCGCATTCTCTATTTTGGTATGCGGCAGCGCGATGCGCATGTTATATGGTATGCGGCATGCGCATGTTTATTTTGTGATTGTGCGCATGCGCATCTCTATTGTAGTATGCGCATGCGCATGTTTATTTTGGTATGCGCATGCGCATGATTATTTTGGTATGCGCATTCGCCATGTTTATTTGTGTATGCGCATGCGCAGTTTATTTGGTATGCGCATGCGCATGTTTATTTTGTATGCGCATGCGCATGTTTATTTTTGTATTGCGCATGCGCATGTTTATTTTGGTAGGCGCACGTGCATCTGTGATGCGCATGCGCATGTTTATTTGGTATGCGCATGCGCATTCATTTTGGTATGCGCATGCGCATCGTTTATTTTGGGTATGCGCATTTGCGCATGTCTATTTTCGTTCATTGCGCATGCGTATCTGCTATTTTGAACTGCACATGCGCATTGTTTATTTTGGCATGGCATTCGCAGTGTTTATTTTTGTATGCGCAGGCGCATGTTTTTTTGGTTTGCGCATGCGCATCTTTATTTTGGTATTGCGCAATGGCGGATGTTTATTGTGGTAGCACATGCGTATCCTCTATTTGCAGTATGCCGCATCGCATCTCTATTTTGGTATGCGCATGGCAGGTTTATATTGGGTATGCGCATGCGCCATGTTTATTTTGGTATTGCGCATGCGCATCTTCTATTGTAGTATGCGCTGCGCATGTTTAATTTTGTATCGCGCATGCGTTATCTCTATTTTTGGAATGCACAGCGCATGACAGGCCGACTGGCCGCTTTAATTTTGTTATGCGCTTTGCCATTTTTATTTGGTATTGCGCATGCGCTATGTTATTTTTGGTATGCGCATTGCGCTCTTATTTTTGGTATGTGCGCATGCGCATGTTTTGTGTATGCGCATGCGCAATCTCTATTGTATTGCGCATGCGCTCATCTCTATTTTGGCATGCGCACGCGCATCTTTTAGTATGCGCATGCGCATGTTTATTTTGGTATGCGCATGCGCATGTTTATTTTGGTATGCGCATGCGCATGTTTATTTTTGGTATGCGCATGCGCATGTTTATTTCAATGGCGCATGCGCATGTTTTATTTTGGTATGTGCATGGCATTTGTTTATTTTGGTTGCCGGCCATGGCCATCTCTATTGTGGTATTCGCATGCGCATCTCTATTTTGTAATGCGCATGCGCATCTCTATTGTTGTATGCGCATGAGCATGTTTATTTGGTATGCGCATGCGCATGATTATTATGCGTATGCGCATGTTTATTTTGCGATGCGCATGCGCGCATATCTATTTTGGTATGCGCATGCGCATGGTTTATTGCGGGATGCTCAGCGCTATGTTTATTTTTTATGCGCATGCGGCTTTCTTTTTTTTCGTATTGTTTATTTTTATGATGCGCATGCGCATGTATTTTGTATGTGCATGCGCATAGTTGATTTTGGTATGCGCATGCGCAAACTCTATTGTGGTATGCGCTGCGCATCTCTATTTGTGATGCGCGAGTCGCATTTTATTTGGTATGCGCATGCGCGATGTTTAATTTTTGTATGGCACATGCGCATGTTTATTTGCCGTAGCGCGAATGTTTTATTTTGGTATGCGCATGCGCATATTTATTTTTGGTGGTATGCGAGATGCCCATGTCTGTTTGGTATTGCGCATGCGCATCTCTCATTGTGTGATGCGCATGCGCATCTCTATTTTAGTATGCGCATGCGCATGGTTTTTTGGTGTATCCGCATGCGCATCTCTATTTTGCGTATGCGCATGCGCATGTTATTCTGGGTATGCGCATGCGATGTTTATTTGTGATTGCGCATGTTTATTGGTATTGCGCGGATGCGCAATCTATTTTGCGTATGCGCGTAATGCGCATGTTTATTTAAATGGTATGCGGCATGCGCATTGTTTATTTTGGTATGCGCATGCGCATGTCTATTTTTGGATGCGCGATGCGTTATCTCCTATTTGGAATGCACATGCGCAATGTTTATTTTTGGCCGATGCGCTTCGCCTGCTTTATTTTGTATGCGCATGCGCATGCGCATGTTTATCTT
>JABUQX010061116.1:12500-20000 GCA_015478945.1 Trachelipus rathkii
CAAATCGCAACCAGTAATTTGGATTGTCTAAAATAAATGAAGGACCAAACGATCGGTTAGTTAGCCTTGTATTGAGGAAACACCTATATTATATAATTTACCTTCTCTAAAAATATATTTTATATATACTTTTATTTATATTTCAACAAACATTTATTATTTGGCTTAAAAAGAGACGCTTATAATCCCTCAGCAAAGAGTGAAAAAGTTTCGCCAAAAATATCCCAAAAAAGTTGATCCTCTTTCGAGCGGAATACCATAGAATTTTTGAATCAGCCTATTTTTGCATGACGTAAGTGGCTCTTCTTGGAATAACTTCCTTTGTACTTGACCAATTTACATGTGACTTATAATAATATATTCGTTTTGGCATAATCTATCGAACCTGTGTAGGAATTTTTGTCTGGTGAAACATCTTAAGAGATATTAGATGTTTATTATTTTGACATTTTGGTGACTGCCTCCCCCAATTTAGAATGTCACTATAAAACCACCATTTTCATATTATACACACTTCAAACTATACGTGTGCCAAATTTCATCCAGAAATTCCATTTATATATATATATATATATATATATATATATATATATATATATATATATATATATATATATATATATATATATACTTTTAGATATTGAATAGCATATATCGCTATACCGATATATATATATATATATATATATATATATATATATATATATATATGCAGTGTGTTCATAAAGTCATGGTGCACTTTTGAACGGTCGCAGGAAAGAAACAAAAGAAGATAGAAATGTGAAATCTTCACTAAATAAAACGGAAACCCTCAGAGTTTCATACCTATTCAATGCAGCTCGATGTGGATTCCATGTGTTGTCCTACACATATCTAAACGATAATCAAGTTTTTCCCACGCACGGTTAAGGATGTCTGGTGTAACAGAGTGAATAACGTCTGTGATTCTCTGTTCTAAAAGATATGTCGTTGATACGTTTACTGTAGACATGTTGCTTCACATAACCCCACAAGTAAAATCTAAGGGCGTTAGATCTGGGGATCGTGGTGGTCATGGCGCGACAGAACCCCTACCTATCCACCCTTGGGGGAATGTTGTATTCAGAAACTCGCGAACAATTGCGGCATAGTGTAGAGGAGCGTCGTCATGTTGAAAGAAGACACCTTCTGGAAATTGTGGCACTGCATACAACTCCAACATGTCAAGGTAGTTGCTTCCAGTCACAGTCTGCTCCGCAAAAAAAAAATGAGTCTATCACTTTATGATGCATCACGACACACCAAACGTTCACTTTAGGGCTGTTACGTTCGTACTCAATGTAGGCACGAGGATTTTCAGCTGCCCATATTAGGAAGTTATGACGATGAACATGTCCAGAGACATGGAATGTCGCCTCGTCGCTAAACACAATCTTCTGCAGAAATCGTTCATCATTGCTGATCTCGTGAAGCATATCTGTAGCAAACGAGGATCGTTTGGGTCTATCCGCCGGTTTGATAGCGTGCAACAGCTGCAATTTGTAACCCGAAAAACGTACACGTTTCTTTAACACCTTATGAACTGTAGTCTTACCTAGGTGTAATTGTCGAGCACACGCACGCACTGATTTTTTAGGGTTTCTTAGGTAGCTCTTCCGTAAAGCCTCTACGGACTCGTCACTTACCGATGGCCTACCAGAACGGGGTTTGTCCAATACACTGCCGGTCTCCTTCAACTGCTTATCCCACCGAGTAATGTTATTCCTATGTGGTAGCGCTTCGTTGTACATGCGACGATATTCACGTTGCACTTTGCTCACGGATTCGAATTTAGCAAGCCACAAGACACACCGAACTTTCCTCTGTAACGTTCACATCGCGACTGGCCAGAGCGTGGCCTGATCAGCTGCCGCGCAGTTCATGGTGTTGGGTCATCAACTGCGTCATCAAACTTGGAGAGTTTCCCTTTTATTTGATGAAGATTTCACATTTCTATCTTCTTTTGTTGCTTTCCTGTGACCGTTCAAAAGTGCACCATGACTTTACGGACACACTATCTAACAAAAAACACATAATCTAAATAAATATATATATATATATATATATATATATATATATATATATATATATATATATATATATATATATATATATATATATATATATATATATATATATATATATATATATATATATATATATATATATGATACATATTATATTTGAATATTTATGAAACATCAAACCTCATTTCATTTTGACATCATTAGATCTATTTCAACACAGAAAACTATGTAGATATATTTCTTACCATATAATTTAGATACTGTACTAGTTTCCTTATACTAGTATATCTAGTTTTTGATTTACTAATATTTAAAGTTGGAAAAGCCGACAAGAATTTCTTGGCCGATATTCTGACAATCCTTATTTTTGATAATTTTGATTAAAGCATTATATCTTTGTAATAATTAACTCCATTCTTTCTTTCTAAATTATTTTCATTGTTTAAATCAACCCCTTTTACCTATGATAATATGTCAAGGTTCACCCTTTTGTGGAAATCTTAAAATCAGCTTATTTCTTTTGTTACTTCGAGTTCGGAATACAAACTCGCACCATTTGGTCAGAATTTTGTGCTGATTCTTCTGGTGTTTATTTAATAACCTAACTAGTTATTAGTTACTAGTAAATTTATTTATTTATTTCCCAATGGTGGAATTTAATATATATTGTTTGTAACTTGTTAAAAAATTTCATAGTTCACCTCTGAAATTATCATGGCAATTTATTTGATAGTAGCGACTTTGTGCATTATTTTTATCGCTAATAATTAATAGTTATATTGCACAAGTTTTAAAGTAATTCCTGACAATTTATTCAGAGTTTAATGAACAAATTGCAATTAAGGCTTTATACTTGTTGGCAACAGCTTTCTACGCACGTCATCAAGGCTACAAATCTAGCGTCCAACCGAAGAACTTTATTCCTTTTCATAGATATTGCCTGTGAAACAATATGTCTTGTTTTAGCTCTCCCATTTGCTTGCATTCTGACCAGGGTTGAGTCGGAGTCGCAGTCGGAGTCGCGGAGTCGGGGAGTCGGTAGTTTTGAAGAGAGTGGAGTCGGAGTCGGAGTCGGCAATTTTGAAAAGGGTGGAGTCGGAGTCGGAGTCGGTAATTTTGAAGAGGGTGGAGTCGGAGTCGGTAATTTTCAAGAGTCGGTAATTTTCAAAAGAGTGGAGCCGGAGTCGGAGTCGGAGTCGGAGTCGGCAATTTTCAAAAGGGTGGAGCCGGAGTCGGAGTCGGAGTCGGTAATTTTGAAGAGGTCGGAGTCGGAGTCGGAGTCGGAGTCGGAAAATTTTTGAACCGACTCCACAACCCTGAATTTCTGACATTGTTCACTTCAACAGAGAACTTCGAGAAGCTTCTAGATTACTAAAAGCAATTTAGCGTAGACAGTATTTTTGATCGTGTTTGTTCTTATAATGAATGCTTCCCGGCTAGGATCAGTGACTCTCAGAAGATTAGCTCGGCTAAAGTAGGGTCTTTCCATTCTATTTTTTTATTTGGGAAAAGACGGAAAAGTGTATATTTTTTGCAAGGGTTGTATATATATATTTTTAATTTTAAAAGAGGTACTTATATTATAACGAGACCGGGCTGATAGATAGGAATATTTTTTGTTTATCTACCATTTTTATTTCAGCGTTAGTATCTCTGCCCTTTTTTACTAGCTGGATACTGGTGAATAGGTTTTCTCAGCTTTCTTAGAGCTTCTTCTTTTTTGTATGGATTTTTTAAGATTCGTACAATGTGCTAGTGAGTGTGAGAAACGAAACACCTTTGAAGATCTAAGTTCTTTGTTTAGGGTTCGTAAGTTATCTCTTCTCTGGGACCTGTTATGTTTTAAGACTCCGTGAGTTTTGATTTTTTTTTTTTGTTTTTTTTTTTTATATATTTCTAGTATATGATCCTAACAGTCAATTTAAGGGGTGACGGACATGATTCAAAAATATATAGGACCAGTTACGTTTTACGAATCCGTCAGTTTTAATTTTTTTTTTTTTTTAACTAAAGGAATACTAACCAAAGGGTAACGCAAAGAATTGGACAGGAAGTCCGGGCGTCTCAATCGGCCTCTCCGGGCGAAGACAGTGGTAGGACTTAATTTACCCCCACTCCTCACACGGGGAGGGTCTTCGGAACCCGCTCTTTGGTATCTTGGGTGTCGCGGGGGTTCTAACATACATATATACATATATACATAACTTATAACTTAATATAATATACTATAATAAATATATATATATTATATAATATATAATTATATATATTATAATATATACTCATATATATATATAAATATATTACCTCTACATATATATATATAAAATATAATATAAATAATATATATATATATATATATATATATATATATATTATAAATATATATAAATACAACTATATATAATAAATAATATATACCTGCATCAGTATATGATATGATACTATATATATATATATATAAAATATATATATATATATATATATCTATATATACTACTATATAATCACTAATATAATATATAATTAAAGGTGTCACAATGCACGGGCAGGGCTCTTTTCAAAAGCAGAGGAACATCGTATATTGTACGACTGTTGCAATACTCTGAAGTAGGCACAGAAGTTTTATATAAGTTACACTTATATATATATAACCTATATATATATATTATATATACCTATATATATATATATAATATATATATATATTATACTATATATCCCATATAAATATAATAAATATATATATATAAATAAATATAAATAAATTAGGGATGTATCGAAGAATATATGGTTCGGGGAACCGGAACTTTTTGACTTCCGCTACACCTTACATATTCTTCTTAAAACTTCGGCATCTGATTAACAGTGATATATAATATGGCATCTTGTCATATTCCATGCATAATATATAGTCTGTAACCAAAATTTGGATAGCGGGATATATATATAAAGGAATAAATTTTTTCAATTTGTACGGTCTTCAAAGTTTAAAAAGCTTTTTTTTAAAAAAGCTTTTTTTTAAAAGATTTTTTAAATAGATATATATAAGATTTATATATACTCCACAACATGGAGAGTAACTTATTTTCCTACACCATAACATTTCAATATTCAAATAAATATATAAATATAAAATTATGAATTTGTTTAAAATTAAAATATACATTATACATATTAGTTAAATTTGTTTGGTAGTACGCTTATTATTAAAGGTAATTTTTTCAATAATAATAATAAAATAATAATATATATATATATATATATAATATAATAATAATAATATAATTACATCCATAATCAATATAATAATAATAATCATTATCCGCATTTATTTTAATGTTATATACATAGATATAATCAATATATATCTTTCAACAATATATATATATAAATCTTGAATAAAATAAAACAGATTGATTTAAAGTATAAGTACCAAGCTTATCGATCCGATAACTTCGGACATTTTCAGGAATAATTTTATTTTTAATAATTTAACAATTTTGATAAAAAATAATGTCGTGTAACAATAAAAAAACAATAAAATAAATAAATTAAAATTTAAAAAGTTAGGCCAAAAAATTTAAATTTTACTTTTGGTCATTAAGTCATGAAAATTGGAAATTTTGTTATATTTTATGTTATCATTGTTTATATATATATAATACTATATAATATATGAAAATCATTTTTTCTTGTTATGATGGAGAAGCCCTCTTTTATGCTGTTATCGGGATTTTTGTGGTTTTCTTTAAAATGTTGCTCGGGTTATAATTATGTTGCGACATTCTCATGTATAATAATATACCGTATAGTATCCGATATAAGAGGAATCCACTTTCAGAACAATATAATCCGGTACACAATGTTTTACTTACAAAACCCACATCCGAATAGATAAATAAGAAAGCACGTAGCCTTCAGTTTTAATTGGCTTATATGTAGATCTCTAATATAAATAATAATATAATAATTAATTTAATATTGATATATATAATATATATATAATATATAATATTAATATATATTCTGATGATATATTAGTTTTATAATATATATCGATTTTGGTTTTCATATATATATAAAAATTATAACTATAAAGTGTCTTATAGTTTTTCTCATTAAAATATACTGGGAAGTTAATATGTTTATTAATTTTGCGTTATCTTTTAAACAATTCTATACAAAAAGGGTCCAATCAGAATAATCTTCACAAAATGCTCCGGTGAATCTAGTCCCTTTAATGGCAGCAATTTGTTAGTTTAAGCAGCGCAGTGAAAGAGGTCTCGAATTCCAAGTATGATTTCCTTTAACTTCTGTGATTCACACGTAGACATATCTTCAATATTTTCATCCTCTTAATTTTAATTTAACATCTAAGAAATTATGTTGAAAACAAAATTTTTAATGATAACGCCCCCATATCCATCCTTATCTTTTACAATTGGATACGTAGACTGACACGCTTCATTGTTATTCTAAAACATCCAGCCATGATTCACGAGTTCAAATCCAAAATAGATCTCAGTGTTTAAAATTTACTTTTGAAAGAACAAAAAATAACTAATTAATTTTAGATGTTAATTTTAAATTAAAGAGGAAATTGAAAAATTGAATAAGATGTCGACGTTAAATCTACAGAAAGGACTGACTTGAGAATTTCGACACTCTTTCACTCCTTCTAAACTAACAAACTGCTACACCATAAAAGATTTAGTTCCCGAGCAATTTAAGCATACTCGTATGAATTGGATCCCTTTTTGATAAAGAATTTAAAGACGTAACGCAGAATCTACATCAAACACATAACTATCCTCATTAATATTATAGGGAAAACCCATAAAGCAACACTTAAATAATTTAAATTTACAATACCATGATGAAAACAAATACGCATCAAGCCTCCGTCAGTATATTAAAACTTGAAATATATTCAGTCAGAAAAAAGAGGAAGAAGAGCAAATTAAAATTAATTTGAAAGACGCACTATTAAAGCAAAGACGGGACAGAACCTCTCAATATTTAAGATCGTACTATGAAGAAATTGAAACTGAAGCGCTCGTTTCCCTTCTCTACTCGTGAAATGCGCTTTGGATGGTGGCGAGTTGCTAAACGTTCGATTCCGAATTCATGTTCTGAGAAGTCGGATGTAACGCCTCTTATACTCGGCATACACAACGAATAACCACTCAGATCATGACGAATGTCGCAACATAATATGAACCCGGCAAGAATATTTTGCAACATTTTCTAAAGAAGAACCCACAAGAAATCCTGTTAACAGCATAAGAGAGCTTCTCCATATAGAACAAGAAAATGATTTTTTATCGAATTTGCGCCTTAAGGGCGATCGGTTTGCTCTTAAGGATAACATAAACAATGATATACACTAAAATACTAACGAAGATGTCCTTTTTTTGAACATCTTATAATGACAAAAAGTCAGTGGGTAAGT
>JABUQX010061116.1:25000-30000 GCA_015478945.1 Trachelipus rathkii
ATATATAAATATATATATAATATATAATATATATAATATATATATATATATATATATATTATATATATATATATAATATATAGATATATGTATATATAAATATATTATATATATATAATATTTATATATATTATATATATATATATATATATATATATATATATATATAATATATATATATATATATAATATATATATATATATAATATATATATATATATATATATATATATATATTATATATATATATGATATAGAGAGAGAGAGAGAGAGAAGAGAGAGAGAGAGAGAGAGAGAGAGAGAGAGAGAGAGAGAGAGAGAGAGAGAGAGAGAGAGAGAGAGGGGGCTTATGGTGTGTAGGGAATTTCCCATGACATTACAATGCCCAATGGTTCGCCTTTCTCTTTTGCTGTTTTTTTCATATACATATCTCCTCCTCTTCTCTCTATGTATCTATTGACACTCTATGTATTTTACATTAGTTTACTTTGTTTTATACTCTATTATGTTTTGTTGTCTGATATGTGTGTTATGAAAAATGCCCACAATGATGTTTCTGTCGTGTTATTTTTTTAGTAATTAATATGTGTGTTGGTGTATATTCCTTATATATTTTTTAGTTTTATCTCTAATGGTAGTTAGGTTGGCTGCCCACTACCACTTATCTCTTGCCAGGAATGCTAATGCATGCCTCGGAGTAGGTCGTGATCGCCAAAAGCAACTTTCTTTCTTTTGGCGAAAATGTATGAATCGTAGGGTACATGGAAACAGAGGAATAAATGATGAGAAGAGGAGAGAGAGAGAGAGAGAGAGAGAGAGAGAGAGAGAGAGAGAGAGAGAGAGAGAGAGAGAGAGAGAGAGAGAGAGAGAGAGAGAGAGAGAGAGAGAGGTATTTAGAAAGGATCAATTTGATTTGCTCACTGTGACTGAAACCAAGATGTAATGAAACGATGAAGATGAGTTGTGTGGTGTGAAATGTGTTTGTGCTACAGTGGAAAGGAATAAGAAGGGGAGAGATGGAATTGCGGTTCTGATGAGTGACCTGTGGCACAGAGCTATGGTGGATTTTGATTGTGCGAGTATTAGAATTTTAATGGTTAAATTTAAATTTTAAAGAGTCAAGGTATGTGTGGTTGTATGACATATGGTCTATCTGAAGGTGATGTTGAGTAGAATGCGATTTTCTGAGATAATGTGAAGGATGTTTTGGATGAGGTGAGTAGGAGTTTCAGATGATTGTGTTGGATGAAATAAATTGTCCGATAGTTGATCAAAAAAAGGATGGTATAAGGGTGGCTTTAGGGTGTCGAGAGAAAAGGAGAATGGTAGGAAGGTGATTGATTTCTGTGAGGAGAGAGGTATGTGTGTGTAATTAAAACTTTCTTTAAACACAAGTATTCATAAGTAAAAAAAAAAAAATTGACGAGATGCAATAATGAGGGTCTGTCGCAGTCCCGTGAAACCTTAGGTTGGATTTTTCTGACTGTGACGAGTTCTCACGTAAGGGTATAAAGGGGATGGCAAGGCTGGGCTTTCTTTTCGACTTGCGTCATATTCTTTTACTACTTTTCTGTTCTAGTGTATGTTACATACCTCACCTCCAATCTGGGGATAGGTGGAAGATAATATATATATATATATATATATATATATATATATATAATATATATATTCTGCTTTATCTATTTATATATATATATATATACCTAATATATAATATATTATAGTATATTATATATATATATATATATATATATATATATATATATATATATAATATATTATATATATATATATATATATATATATATATATATATATAATTATATATATATATATATATTATATATTATATATATATTATATTATATATATATATATATATATATATATATATTATAATTAATATATATATATATATATATATAATAATATTAATTATATTTAAATAATATAATATAATAGATTATATATATATATACTATATATATATATAATATATATATTATATATATATTTTTAATGTGCTTTAATCCACTTCTCGAGGGGAACAAAGGAAATCGAACTTTAAGGCCGGTGTATCCCAAAACCAGCGCCCCTACGTGTGTGCAACCCGATTTTTAATTCTTGCCCATGGAAGATTGCAACCAGCGTTCGTCTCGCATGAAGAGTTAGGCGAGCTCAACCTGCCTACGCCTCCTATATTATATATTATATATATTATATATATAATATATTATATATATATAATATAATATATATATATATATATATAATATATATATATTATATGAGTGACTCAAGCGCACTGCCCTGGATTCTCATAAATACCTTTAGTTCCTTATGGTTTCGAAACGGATCAAATGAATCAATACTTTGATGACTTTTTCTTTAAGTGAGCAAAATATATCTAAGATAGAATATTCTCTGCATTGCCAACCGGTGAATCTGCTGAAGATGGTTTAAAACCAGGAGATTGGGAAATTTTCAGTTTTAAAATTACAAATTTGGCAGAAACATTTATTATACATAATATGGTCATTGTTTCAATTTAATGTTGGCTAATGTAGCTCAGGAGAACCCCTCTTAAATGCGGCCTCTTAAAGTGGACCATAGTATATCCTTGTGTTTTGGAGAAGTGAAGTAGATCGGAAGCATAGTTCTAATTTTCTTTATTTGAAATTTTGTCAAAATTGAAGGTGGAGATTTTTTCCTTCCATTATATATATAATATATTATATATTATAATTTTATATATATATATATATATATATATATATATATATATATATATATATATATATATATATATATATATATATATATATATATATATATATATATATATATCTGGACCACATTGCATCCTGCTGGCCTGTTGGGGTGATCCTGGGTTACAGGAGCAACCACCCAAAATCAACAAATGCAGGGATGGGCACAACAAATGTTTCAGTCAAATCACGACAATAATTCACTGGCCAACAAAAAAAAAATTTTTTTTTTTTGCTGCCAAGGCATATTTATCCAAATTTATAGAATATCGGTGTGCTGATTTCAGAAATGACATTAGTTTTCCAATTTTGGCTCTAGTTCTTGAGATACAGGGTGTTCCACATTTACTCTTATATAAATATCTTTTTTAATGCATATTTTACAGTAATATCGTTTTATTTCTTTTTAAGGGGCTTTCCTTTATATATACTTTATTTTTTTCTATTTTCAGAACACTATGAGTACTTCACGAAGAGTCTGTTTGAATAACCCCAATGTATTCTGCTACATCTGTGGTGAATATTGCCAGGAGAACAAAGAAGAAATATTACTAACTTTGTGAAGCAAGCATATCTGGCATACTTTGGAATGATACTCGAGACCAAGATAAGTCTTGGGCTTCCCCATATGGTCTGTAAAACGTGTGTCGAAAAATCTACGTCAGTGGAAAAATGAACGAAGAAAAGGTTTAAAATTTTGGTGTGCCTATGGTATGGCGGGAGCCAAAGAATCACCACAGTGACTGTTAATTTTTGTTTGGTTAATGGGAAAGGTATCAATCGTTACAAAAAACGTAAATTTTGAGTATCCGGATTTTGAATCAGCAAGGCGACCTGTACCACACTCCGACGATTTGTCCCCATCCCAGTGTTAACTACACTCCCAGACCTAGCATTGTCTGATGAAGAAGATATCCAGGATTTGGTGTGCACACGTGCAGATAGTGGTAGGGAATATGAAGAAAGTACTTCTACACAGCAACAGTTTTCCCAGGAAGAGATCAATGATTAGTACGAGAGTTAAGTCTCTCCAGCAAGATTCTGAGCTTTTAGCATCTTGACTAAGTGAAAAGAACTGTCCCAAGGCCGAATGTAAAATAACTTTTTTCCGGACAAGAGAGGTAGTACTTCTTCCAAATTTCATTGAAGAAGAAGACCTAGTGTACTGTGGGGACATCCCTGGACTCCTACTCCAAATGGGGTTAACTAAATACCGACCAGAAGATTGGCGATTGTTTATGGATAGTTCAACGAGAAGCTTGAAGTGTGTTTTATTGTTCAATGGCAATAGTTATGCATCGATTCCAATAGGTCACTCAACAAACTGAAAGAGGAATATGAAAATATAAGAAAGATCTTGCAGAAGCTTAGATAAAATGAACACCAGTGGTCTATTTGCGATTGATTGAAGATGGTCAACATCTTACTTGGGGCAGCAAAGCGGGTATACTAAGTACCCTTGTTTCAAATGCTTGTGGGATAGTAGGCTAAAGAAGACCACTGGCGAAAAAGTTGTTATGGCCTGCTCGGGAAAATATGACTGTAGCGTGCATCAAATATCATATAACGAACCACTGGTGACAGGGAAAAAATTATTTATCCACACCACTCCACATTCAAATAGGACTGATGAAGCAATTTGTTTGGGCCCTAGACAAAGATGATGAATGTTTCAAAGTATATTTGCAGAAGATTTTTCCAGGGCTTGGTATGGAGAAACTCAAAAGCTGGAATCTTTAGGGCCCTCAAATTCGCCAAATCATCAAGGATATGACAATTTCATAAATTCCATGACTGATAATTGAAGCAATCTGCCTGGAAAGTATTTTGTCTTGGTTGTTCCAGAACTTATTAGTGCAACCATAATCTGCCAAAACTATGGTAGAACTCGTACAGAAAATTCTTTCAGACTTCAAAAATTTGAATGCCTAATATGAGCATAAAAGTTCACTTTCTACAAAGTCACTTAGATCGGTTTCCGGATATTCTAGGGATGTTATATAGTGAGGAACAAGGGGAGAGTTCCATCAAGAATATACGGCTGATGGAAGAAAGATACCACAAGGAAGATGGCGCATAACACAACAATGATGGCAGACTATTTGTTGGGAGCCTTCAAACGTGATTGTCCAACATATTCTGCCACACAAGAAGACAATCATAGGAACAGCGATTTGAAATGCAATAATGTGATTTTCATTGTACTGGAATTGAATGGTTTTGACCTAA
>JABUQX010061117.1:7500-10000 GCA_015478945.1 Trachelipus rathkii
GCAGAAACCTTAGTCGGATCCGGAACCGAAGCTGAAGTCGGAGCCGGATCCGGATCCGGATCCGGATCCTGGGTATGAATTTTCTTCAGAAAATATTTTTTTAGGTGAAAAATTTATTTCAAGAAGACGTGCTGAGCAATGTTCAAATAGTGTAGAAACATTAGTCGGATCCGGACCGAAGCCAAGTCGTATCGGAGCCGTATCCGGATTCCGGATCCAGGGTAATGAATTTACTAGAAGATATTTTTTAGGTAAAAAATTTAATGCCAGGAAACGTGCTGAACAATTTTCTAAATAGTGCAGAAACACTCGTTGAATCCGGACCGAAGCTGAAGTCGAGCCGGATCCAGATCGGATCCGAATCCGGAATCCGATCCTGGGTTAATGATTTCTTCAGAAAATATTTTCTTGAGGTAAAAATTTATTTCAAGAAGAGTGCTACAATGTTCAAAGCTAGTCTAGAAACATTAGTTCGAATCCGGAAGCTTATCCGGAGCCGCTCCGGATCCTGATCTGGTATTAATTTTTTTCGGACATATTTTTTTGATGAAAAATTTATTGTCAAGAAACGTGCCGACACTTTTTAAATAGTGCAGAAAACCTTAGTTTTGATCGAACGAAGCTGAAAGTGGAGCCGGATCGGATCCGGATCCGGATGCTTGGTATGAGGAGGTTTTCTTCAGAAAGATATTTTTTAGAGAAACCAATTTTTTTATTTCAAGAAGAGCGCTCGACATGTTTCAAATATTGTTAGAAACATTAGTCGAAATCCGGAGCCGAAGCCGAAGCGAAGCCGAAGTCGGTATCCGGAGCCGTATCCGGAGCAGGATCCTGGGTATGAATTTTTTTTTTACGGTAAATTATTTTTTGGTGAAATTTTATTGTCGAAGACGTGCAAAACAATTTTCAAATAGTGCAGAACCTTAGTCGGACATCGGAGCCGAAGCTGAAGTCGGAGCGATCGGATTGGATCCGGATCCTGGGTATGAATTTTCTTCAGAAAATAATTTTTGAGGTAAAAAATTTATTCAAGAAGACGTGCTGAACAATGTTCAAATAGTCCTAGAACATTATAGTCGTATCCGGAGCCCATATATCCGGAAAGCCGGATCCGGATCTGATCAATGGTATGAAATTTTTTTCCGGGGAAATATTTTTTGGTGAAAAATTTAATGTCAAAGACTCCGAACAATTTTTAAATAGTGCAGAAACCTTAGTTGGATCCGGAACCGAAGCTGAAGTCGGAGCCGGAGCCGGATCCGGGATCCCGATCCTGGGTATGAATTTTTCTCAGAAATATTTTTTAACACATGAGAAAAATTTATTCAAGAAGACCGCTGAGCAATGTCAAATATTGGTAGAAACATTAGTCGAATCCGGAGCCGAAGCCGAAGTTCGTATCCGAGCGATCCGGATCCGGAAGTTGGGAGAGAAAATTTTTTCCAAGAAATATTTTTAGGTGAAAAATTTAATAAATAAGCTGTGCTGAACTAATAAGACATATGTTACAGAAACCTTAGTCGATCCGGAGCCAAAGCCGATTTTCTAGAGGAACCGGTGTCGGAGCCAGGAGCCGGAGCAAAATATTAATTTTCTTATAAAATATTTTTTTGAGTAAAAAGTTTGTTATTGCCAGAGGACGTGCTGAACAGTTATCAAAATAGTGCAGAAACTTTAGTCGGATACCGGATTTGGATCCGGATCGGATCCTGGGTATAGAATTTTCTTCAAGAAAAAATTTTTTACGGGGAAAAATTTATTGCCAAGAAAATTGGCTGAACAATTTTTCAAATAGTGTAGGTACATTAGTCGGATCCGGAGCCGAAGCCGAAGCCGAAGCCGAAGTCGGATCTGGATGCGGATCCTGGGTATGAATTTTTTCATCAGATCTGATTTTATAGCTGAAAAATATATGTCAAACAGACTAAACTGAAACAATTTTCAAATAGTACAGAAACATTAGTTGGATCCGGAGCCGGATCTCAAGCCGGAGTCGGAACCGGATCCTATGTATGAAATTTCAATAACTATTTCTTTTAGGTGAAAATTTATTTTGTCAGATAACGTGCTGAATTAATTTTCAATAGTGCAAATTCGCTTAGTCGGATCCGGATCCGGAGTGGGAGCCGGATTCGGAGCCGGATTCTTTCGGAAAATATTTTTTAATTTGAAAAAATTATTACCAGAAGAAGTGCTGAACACAATTTTTAAATAGTGCAGAAACCTTAATCGGAGCCGGAGCCGGAGCCGGAAGTTAGATTTTTGGTATAAATTTTTTTTTCAAAGAAATATTTTTTTAGGTGAAACTATATACAAAAGAAGTTGCTCATCAATTTTCACAATGTACGAACCTTAGCCGGAGCGAAGTCTGAATAAATAATTATTTTACGTTTTGCGTGGGAATATATATATATTATAATATATATATATATATATATATATATATATATATATATATCCTATATATTATATATATATATATATATATATAATATATAAT
>JABUQX010061117.1:32500-37313 GCA_015478945.1 Trachelipus rathkii
TTTCTGCAGTAAGTATAACTGCAGCAATGATAAACATTTAATTCAGATAAAACATTGGTATAAAGATATATGTAAAGTTCTACAAACTGCAAGTAAAAAGTTTTCTGTAGTCATTAAAAATGTTAAAAAATGTACGCCAGGATGGAATGAAAAATTAAGGGATTTTTATAAAGAAGCAAATTGGCATTTTAGAGAATGGAAAAAGAAAGGAAGAAAACGTCAGGGTACGGAATTTGACAAAATGTGTAAATCACGAGCTAAGTTTAAATTTGAATTAAAAAAATGTAGATTGATGGAAAACGAGATAAGAAATGAAAAATTTGCCAAAAGTTTTAGTGGTAAAAATTTAAAATTATTTTGGAATATGGTTAGTAAGGAAGGTTTATTAAAGAGAGACGCAATAAAGATTGATGAAGAAAATGATGATGGAAATATAGCGGAATTATTCTCGAATAAATTTAGGAAAGTGTTTGATGATAGATCTTCCCAATTTCACACTAAGAATGCTTTTAAAAAAGCTCATTGGACAGAAGTTTATGAATTATTCACTGCTATGGAAATTAATGAAAATGAATCCAACTTTAGGTCCAGATGGGATTCACTTATATCATTTGAAATTTGAGACGGAAAAGTTGTATAAAATTATTGCAAAATTCATGAATGTATGTATGATGCACAATCATATTCCATGTGACCTATTGGAGGGCTCGATAACCCCGATTATAAAAGATAAATACGGAAATTGCTGTGATTCCAATAATTATAGACCGGTGATGATGTCATCTGTCTTTCTAAGGCTGTTTGAATATGGAATTCTGAATAGGATTAAAGATTATGTCATTCTGGATGATAGGCAGCATGGCTTTAGAAGAAATTGCTCTACAGAGACTGCAATCTTCGTTTTGAAGGAAACAATTGCAGAATACATCGAGGGAGGTTCAACCATGTATGCGGCATTCTTAGACCTTTCGAAGGCATTTGACAAAGTCAATCATGACATTTTATTTAAGAAATTGGAGAATTTGAAAATTCCTGATATAATGCATAATATTTTAGTGCATATTTACAACAATCAGTTTGCTCATGTTAAATTTAAAAATAATGTATCAAATAGATGGAAGATAAAAAATGGTGTTAGACAAGGAGGAATTCTGTCACCTCTACTCTTTTGCATTTATATAGATGAACTTATAAAAGAATTGGTAAATAGTAAAATAGGTGCGAGATTAGGTATGAGCATGTCTAATGTTGTTATGTACGCAGATGATCTGGTTTTGTTGGCTCCCTCAATAGAAGGACTACAAAAACTCTTAGACATAACGGAAAATGTAATTAAGAGATTATGCTTGAAATTAAATGTAGATAAAAGTACAGTGATTGCGTTTTGTAATAGATCAACTAAAAATAAGGATGAATTAGTTAAAGTAAAGATTTCTCAGGGTTTTCTAAAATGTTCTATGGAAACTAAATATCTTGGCTCTATTTTAAATAAAAATCTAGAAGAAAAATCTGACGTTAGACGAGCTAGGGATAAATTTCTAGGAAAATTTAATGTTATTTTAAGAAGATTTGGTTCCTTAAGATCGGATATTGTTCTCTTCTTAATGAAATCATTTTGTATGCCATTCTATGGAGCTAATTTATGGATGAATAAGTATAATATTAGTCAAGTTTACAGACAGTTTGAAGTTAGCTTTCACAATGCTTTAAAAAAAGTTTATGGAATTTCGAATAGGAGTAGTAATCATTTTATTTGTAATTCATTGGAATGGCTCATGTTTGATCATTATTTAAACAATTTGAAATTATGCACTGTATTTAGATTATTTAATAAGCCATGTAACTTTGTTTATAAAAATGTAATATTGAAAAGGGGTATTTTAGTTAAAGATATTGAAGAAACATTTGCAACTAAATATGGAGTCATTAATTTATTTGATAATGATTTGGATGCACTCAAAGCGAGAATAAAATTTGTTCAATATAGGGAGGTTCCATTAAGATAACATGGGGGGGATATGATTTTGTGTTAAATAAGTTTAATTATATATTATAATTTTATATTATGCAATATAATATATTATAATGTAATATATATTATTTTTTAATGTACTCAGTGTACGAAATAAAGAAATAAAGACTATCTATCTATCTATCTATCTATCTATCTATCTATCTATCTATCTATCTATCTATCTATCTATCTATCTCCATTATTCCTAATACCTTATATCGATATCTGAATAAAATTTAGTAAAATGTTGCAAGTTCAATATATTTATTTGTTTGTTTCTTTGTTTGTGCATGCCTTATTTGTTTGCTTGTGTGTTTGTGCATGGATTATTTGTTTGTTTATTAGCGGTACACCTGGTCTTGCTAAATGTTGATACACTCAATGTAGAGATTTTATATTTAAATTATTATACTTGTCAACTATGGTTTAAGCATAATTATTCGCATAAAACTAATTTATTAAATATTTTTCTTTATATATATATATATATATATATATATATATATATATATATATATATATATATATATATATATATATATATATATATATATATATATATATATATAACGGGGAAATCAAGTAACCTCAAAGTTTTTTTTTTAAATACATTTACAAAAAAAGTTTAAAAAAATTGATTTATATTATATATATATATAGATTTATGATATAGTATATATAGATATTATATACATATATATACCAATATTTTTACCTAGATTATATATAATATTATATATATAAATATATTATATATATATATATATATATATATTTATATATATGATATGTATAAGATAAAAAGATATATATTATATCATATATATATATATATATATATATATATATATATATATATATATATATATATATATATATATATATAATATATATATATATATTATATATATATATATATATATATATATAGATATAATCATACAGCAGACATAATGTATTATAGACAAAAAATTCCCGACAATGTTGGTTCGAAATATATGATGCACATATAAGCTATACTATAGGATGGACGACATAATAATACAGAGCAAGCAAGTGATGATTGATAACTAGGAAACAGAAATCACCTAAGAGCAAATAACTTCTTAGAAGTTTATTTAGTAAATGAATACAGTGTATAAATCCAAGAAAGGTCACATCAACAATATAAAAGAATAAGTTGCCAAACGGAAAGGTTATTATAATTGTAAGTTATGAACTGATAATGGCTATATAAATAATAATACAATATAAAAAAATATATATAATATTTCTGAAAATCGTTTCCTTTGAGTCACAAATATAATACAAGCTATTAAATTTAAACAATTGAATTAAATAATTCAATGTAGTTTTAACAATTATAGATTATAATGCAAATTTTGTAATTATTGAAACTATTATTATTATACATAGTTAAAGTAATAATAAAAGTAACAAAATAAAGATTAATAATTAATAATAATAATAATAATAATAATAATAATTAATATAATAATAAATAATAATATAAATAATAATAATAATTAATAATAGATAATAATAATAATAATAATAAATAATAATAATAATAATTATAATAATAATACATAATAATAATTGATAATAATAATAATAATAATAATAATAATAATAATATAAAATAAATAATAATAATAATAATAATAAATAATAAATATAAATAAATAAACAATAACAATAACAATAATAATAATAATAATAATAATAATAATAATAATAATAATAATAATAATAATAATAATAATAATAATAATAATAATAATAATAATAATAATAATAATAATAATAATAATAATAATAATAATAATTATCGGTTGCGGTTCTACAGGAGACATTTGGGAGTATACAATGAGTAAAAATAATAACAAAAGCAATTTTCAATAGCTGCAAAGGCATTTTATACTTTTCCTGCAATTAAAATCCACCATTATCATTATTATTCGAATTATTTCTATTTCGTTGTAGCTGCACCCCACCCAAATCTACGTTTTAGAGCCGACAACTACTACTATTAATTATAATAAAATAATAATAATAAAATATAATAATAATAATAATAATAATAATAATAATATTTAATAAATAATAATAATTAATGATAATATATAATTAATTAATAATAATAATAATAATAATAATAATAATAATAATAATAATAATAATAATAATAATAATAATAATAATAATAATAATAATAATAATAATTAATAATTAATAATAATAATAATTATTATTAATAATAATAATAATTAATAATAATAAATATAGCCACAGTTTCCCTGTGGATCTGGAATTAATAATACTAATTATTAATAATAATTAATTAATAATAATTATTAATAATTAATTAATTAATAATATTATTATTAATAAAATAATAATGATAATAATAATAATGATAAATAAATTAATAATAATTTAATAATAATATTATAATTATAATTATAATTATAATAATAATTATAAAATAATAATAATAATAATAATAATAATAATAATAATAATAATAATAATAATAATAATAATAATAATAATAATAATAATAATAATAATAATAATAATAATAAATAATAATGATCAAATAATTTAATTTCTAAGCCTTTAATCAGAAATTAAAGTTTTATTATAAAATTTATAATTCAGTTGAAAATGTGGCAATAACATAAACAATACTCTAATATTTAACAATATACAATTTTTTGAATTGGCGTTACTAATTGCAACCACTCTATTGTGTCCTATATCAGCCTTTACCTAATAACAGGCTTTATAAAATCC
>JABUQX010061118.1:0-17500 GCA_015478945.1 Trachelipus rathkii
CGAGATTATATATATGATGTGGGTATGGTATATTATATATATGGATTATATTTAGTTTTATATATTTAAATATATATACTAATAATAGTGAAAATATTATATAGTTATATATATATGTATTTAATAACCTTTTATATATATTAGTATATATATATTTATTTTTTTGGTTTGAAAGTTCTGACATTAAAGTCATTTTTTCATTTTATTTTTAGATAATATATCAAATAAAGAAATGATTAATTATTATATATATTTATATTATATATATAGTTTAATATATGTAATATAATATACGATGTGCTTGGGAAACAATTTTATAATAAGATATATCATACTATATATTTATATATTATTATTATCTCATACTATAATACAATGGCTAATTATGCTAATTTTAACCCTATAAGTGCTAAAAGTATCAAACCACCGTGGCAACCCTGCAACCTGCTTGCCAGTTCTAGTGATTTGGGCACTTTCATTCACGTGGAATTTGTGTTTTCGCCATTGCGTGTCCTTACTCAGTGATATTTTTTATTTAAAAAATTATTTTTTGAAATTGTTCGAAAAACTATTGTTTGCAAATATTTTTAAATTCTGTATGCGTATCATATGTATATATATATAATATAATAAATATTAATATATAACTATATAATATATATTATTATTATAATATATTATATATATATATTATATATATGTATAATTAATAATAGTATAATATAATATTATATAATATATATATATAATAGTATATATATTATATAATATATATATATAATATATATATATTATATATACTATAAATATATAATTATATATATAGTAATTATATATATTAATATATATATAATATATATATGCTTGATTGCTCTATATATATATATATAATATATATTCTAATATATATATAAATATCGTATATATATATATAGTGTAATAATATAATATATATATATATATTATATATACTAATATATTCGTATATATATACTATATACCGTATATATATATATATATATATACTATATAGTATATATAAAATATATATATAATATATATATAATATTATAGTATTATATAGTATTGTCTGTTATTTATTTGAGCTAATTTTTTTTTACATTAGTCTGAAATCCCCATAAAATTTGCAAGATTTTTTTTTTTTTCTATTTTCGACCAAAAGTAGCATCAGTAAAAAATCATAAAATATTATGGTTCAAAACTAAGCCCTTCCATTTTTTACTTTTACAATTTTTATTTTATCATAAGGGCTAAATGATGGCATATCTCAACGTTTTGTCGAACTTTTTTTTTGAATTCGATCAAAATTCAGCATATCTATTATGTATTAACGTTTCTTAGGAGCTATAATATATATTATATATATGACGTATATATATATAATATATTATATATATATATAATATATTTATATAATAATATATATTAGGCCCATATTTGTAGAATTCTGTAACTGTAACTATCGGTGTAAGCATTCGCGATTTTTTCGCGTGTCAAAATGGATTTCACGTTTGCGAGATTTGAGTTTCTATCGCGATCAAACTCCTTTTCACTCTCTTCTTTAAAAGCTGTGCAGGTAGCCACTAAAATATGTTTGTGATGCTTATCCAACTCTGTGTGACATACCACTAGACTGTGGTTGATTAGTAGTGTCAGTCATGCTAGAAAACGAGATAAACGAACATCACGAATTTGTAGTGCTCTTTGGTTGTAATGGTATGAATATTATGCTTATCAAAATACAGTACCATTAAGCATCTTATATAGACTGAAATATATGCATTTGGATGTAGTAGTTAAGCATCTCCAAGCATTTATTTAATTGTTTATTAGTACCGCAGGTGGATTCGCCTCGCACTGGTAACAGCAGAGAGATAGTGAGAAGTGGGGAATTGACAGTAATTCAACGCATGTTAGGTCGAAGACGAATTTTATTTTGAATTTCAATATTGAAAGGAAACATACCATGTCTTGAAAGCTACTAAAAATGATTTCAAAATAGATTATTGGATTTCATCGCCTCCATGCAGTGCGAATGAGTTGTCATCCAAGATTTGAAGCTTTAAAATCACATGAAAACATTTTTAATGGAATACACAATTAATGACACTCTGCAGTGTCAACGAACTTTTAATGAAAAAATGTAAAGATTTGGAAGTTTCTTTAAGCAAAGGGAAACTACCAATGATATTGAAAGCTTCATAGAGCTCTGTGCAGAGCTAGAAATGTCAACAGCTTATGACCGGGAAAAATGACGATATATCTATTCAGTTCTCTAAATGACAATGGCATAAAACACATGTTGTGTATGTCTATCTCCAAAACCATTTATGTTTTACTTAAGAATAATATGCTACTGTTCCATTACTGTAGCCTCTGCAGAGAAGAAGCTTTTCGAAATTGAAGCTCATCAAAACTTACTTGAGAAACACCATGACTCAAGACCGGCTATCTGCACTGGCTCTTCTCTCAATAGAAAAAGACTTGGCAACGACTTTAGATTTTGATGATCCGAATTAAGGATTTTAGCTGCCTGAAAAGTCGCAAAGTTGTTTTTTAAGGTAGCATTATCTATTGTTATATAATATATATATATATATATTATATATATATATATATTATTATATAATTATATATATATTTATATATATATATATAATATATATATATTATATATATGAATATATTATATAATATTATATAAATATATTATATTATATTTCCCATATTAAAAAGGCCTCTCAAAAATGAACCAAGTTTATTGTTCAGATTTTAATGCTTTATATACTTGTGTAATGTTTTCTATTAAAACACCGATCAGGGCCCCGCAAAGCCATTGCCGCCCGGGCCCCGCAAAGTCCTAGTAAGTCCGCCACTGTATATATATCATATTATATATATTATATATATTAGTAATATATATATATATATATATATAATATATTTTATATTATAATTATATTATATATATATAATTTCTATAAGTTATATAAATTTATTATACATTTTCTACATAATAGACAAATTGTAATAAATTATTTTTCTCGGGAAAACAACCAAAAAAGTTGGGTATACAAACAAATGTGTTTCTTTTCGCAATTTTTTTCACTTTATTTCATATCGGTGGAAAAAGGAAAAAAATAAAACTTGTATAATCAATTAATTATAATGGCGCTTATAGTAAGGGAAAAGTATAACTAATAAAGTGCAATATTCCTTGATCTAGGTCGTGCTCGAAAAAAACTCGCAGAATGGTTCGATAAATCCATGCAATGCGATTGTATATGTGAAAGTGGACTGCTGATACAACATGATCCAAGTAAGTTAGGTTTAGGTAATGGTTAGTTATGTTTTAATTTAATTCGTAAAATATATTTTTTATGATATTTTTTCAGGTATGTGTGTGTATGATGCTGAATGAAAGTATTGCTTGCATTATAAATTTTGGAAGTCTTAAATGGTACAATTTTACCCATTATACAGTCAATCAATCCAAAAATTTCCAAGCACTTTAAATATAAATTCATATATATATTATATATATCTATAAATATATAAATACTATATATATATATATAATATATAGTATACTATATATATTAATATATATTAATATATATATATAATTTAATATAGTAAAATATATATATGAAAGTATTTTAAATAGAAACGTTTGATTATATAAGAGAGTCCTACATTTTATGGATAAAAAACTCTCTAACAGCGGATGCTTCAATAGTGTTTCAAATGTTAAAAAATAATAGATACAATTTAGAAAATTAGTTTTAGGATCGATTTTGAAACTCTTGTAACTTGTAACCTAGAGGGCTTGGAATCCAGGTGAACTGATTTTTGAAAAGCGTTTCCTATTTAAAAGATTCCATATGTTCGGATGTGGGCCATTTCATTTTAACTGACTTCATAAGGTCGTTTAAATGTTTTAAAAAAAAATGGATTGAATTTGGAAAATTTAGTTATTGGAGCAAAATGGTATCTCTTGTAACTTTGTAACCTGAGGGCATGGGACATTTGTGAAGTTACTTTTTTTTAAAAAATTAGCGTCTTTTATTAGGGGATAAATTATAGCTGTGTATCCTCGCCATTTTTTTTGACCATTCAATAGGTGTCTAAAATGTTAACAAAATAAATAGATTTAATTTAGAATAATTTTATTTATGGAATCGACTTTTGAAACTCTCTCTTCTTTTTTTGTGAGTTTTCAAAACCAATGGTAAATACTTTGAAGCGGGTATCGTATTTAATAAAGTTAATGTGTTAGGGAATGTGAGCCATTCCATTTTTACTGACCTTCCTTAGGTCGTTAAAAAGTTTTAAAAAACTGGATTGAATTTTGAAAACTTAGTTATTGGAGCAATATTTTAACTCTCTCTTGTAACTTTGTAACCTGAGGGCCTGGGAATCTAATTGAAGTATTTTTTAAAAAAAAAAGCGTTTCCTAAATAAGAGAGTCTACATGTTTGGGATATGGGCCATTCCATTTTAATTGACCTTTCAATAGGTGGTCAAAATGTTAAAAAATAATAGATTTCAACTGTAGAAAATATGTTATAGGATCGATTTTGAAACTCTTCTAACTTTGTAACCTGAAAGCTTGGGAATCCAGTTGAAAGTGATTTTTAAAACGCGTTTCCTATTTAAAAAAGTCCATATTTTCGGATGTGGGCTCATTCCTATTTCTTACTGACCTTCATTAGGTTAGTCTAACAAAGTTTTTAAAAAGATGGTATTGGAAATTTTGAAAATTAGTTATTGAGCAAAACATGGGGATCTTTGTAACTTTGTAACCTGTAGGCTTTGGGAATCTATTGACAGTATTTTTAAAAAAGCGTTTCCCCAAAGTAAGAGAGTCTACATGTTCGGATATTGGCCATTCCATTTTTATTGACCTTAAATAGTGGCAAAATGTAAAAAATTATAGCTTTTATTTTCACAATTTAAGTTATATGGATCGATTTGAAACTTTCTAACTTCCTTGTAACCTGAGGGCTGGGAAGCCATTGAAAGTGATTTTGAATACGCGTTTTCCTATTTAAAAAAGTCCATTTGTTCGGATGTAGGCCATTCCCATTTTTTACTGACCTTGCATAAGTCGGGAAAAAGTTTAAATTAACAACTATTAGATTGAAAAAAAATTTGATGGTCGATTATTACAACTCTTGTAACTTTGTCAACTGAGGCTTGGGATCTAATGAAGTAATTGTTTTGAAAAAAGCGTTTCTATATAAGAGGAGTCTACATGTTCGGATATGGTGCCATTTTTGGGTTCAGAAAATTTTGTATTTTGTTTAAATTTTAAAAATAATAGATTCATTTAGATTAATTATTCTAGCAAGTTGTGTAAGTGCGACGTCAACAAACAGTTAATTTTAGAAACTAGCAAAATATGTAATTCTTAAAAAAAAAAGTTTTTATCCCTATCATAAATGACCTTGAAAAATGATACATATTTTTACTGACCTTATTAGGATGTTAAAAAGTTTTAAAAAAAAATGGATGAATTTTGGAAATTTAGTGTCTTAGAGTATCACGTAATGTGCTTTCTAGCTTACTGTAACGTGAGGGCTTGGGAATCTAATTGATATTATTTTTAAAAAAGCGAGTTTCCTAAATAAGAGAGTCTACATGTTCGGATATGTGCCATTTCATTTTAATTGACTCATCTAGGGTGGTCAAATGTCTAAAAAATAATATAGTTTCAATTTAGACAATTTAGTTATTTGATCGATTTTTGAAAACTCTTCTAACTTTTTACACCTTGAGGGCTTGGGACATGCCAGTTGAAAGTTGATTTTTTTGAATAAAGCGTTTCCCTATTTAAAAAAGTCATATGGTTTGGATTGGGGCCATTCATTTTTACTGTGCCTTTATTAGGGCGTAAAAAGTTGAAAAAGTACGGATTGAAATTTTGAAAATTTAGTTATTGAAGCAATACTTTAACTCTTGTAACTTTTGTAACCTGAGGGCTTGGAAATCTAATTGAAGTATTTTTTGAAGAAAAGCGTTTCCTATATAAGAGAGTCTACATGTTCGGATATGGCCCATTCCATTTTAATTGACCTTCAATAGGTAATCTTATTCAAAATATAGATTCATTTAAAGAATTATAATATTCTAGCAAAGGATTTTGAATATCTCTTCCTAATTTGTAACCTGAGGGCTTAGGATACACTTTTGAAAGTTGTATTTTGAACGCGTTTTCTGATGTTAAAAAAGTCCATATTTTGTCGGATGTGGGCATTCCATTTTGTACTTGTACCTTTTATAGTTCGTTTAAAAGTTTTAATAAAAATGGCATTTGAATTATGGGAAAAATTTTAGTTATTGTGAGCAAAATGGTATCTTCGTTGTACCTTTGTAACGTGAGGTGCTGTGGGATCTAATTTTGAAAGTATTTTTTAAAAAAGCATTTCCTAAATAAGAGAGTCTACATGTTCGGATATGGGCCATTCCTTTTTTATTGACCTTAGTTGAGGAATACAATGTTAATAATATTCAATAGATTCACATTTTAGACAATTTAGTTACTACAGGATCTTGATTTTGAAACTCTTGCTAACTTTGTAACTGGCGGCTTGGGAATCCAGTTTGAAAACTGATTTTTTTCGAAACGCGTCCTATTAAAACGTCCATATGTTCGGAAATGTGTGCCCATTCCATTTTTACTGCCCTCATTAGTCGTTAAAAAGTTTTAAAAAATGATGAATTTTGAAAATTTAGTTTTTGGGAGGAGCAAAATGGTATCTCTTGTAACTTTGTAACCTGGGCTTGGAAATCTAATTGAAGTATTTTTAAAAAAGCTTTCCTAATAAAGAGAGTCTACATGTTTCGGATATAAGGCACCATTGTCCATCTTGTATTGACCATTCAATAGGTGGTTCCTAAAATGTTAAAAAAATAATATAGATCAAATTTTAGACAATTTAGTTATAAGATCGATTTTGAAACTCTTCTAAACTATCATTTTCTGGATCATTTGGGAATGCCAGTTTTTAAAGTGATTTTTTGAAACGCGTTTCCTATTTAAAAATCCATATGTCGGATGCTGGCCATTATCCATGTTTTACTGACCTTCATGTAGTCGTTTAAAAAGTTTTAAAAAAATGGATTGAATTTAAAGTTTTAGTTATTTGGATGGCAAATGGTATTTTGTAACTTTGTAACCTGAGGGCTTTGGAATCTAATTGAAGTATTTTTAAAAAAGCGTTTCCTAAATTAGAGAGCCTAAATGTTCGGATATGGGCCATGTCATATTTTATTTGACCTTTCAATAGTGGTTCAAAATGTTAAAAAAAATAAATATGATTCAATTTATGAATATTTAGTTATAAGGATCGATTTTGAAACTCTTCTAACTTTGTAACCTAAGGTCTTGGGAATCCAGTTAAAAATGGATTTTTGAAACCGTTTTCCTATTTAACAAAAAGTCCACTATTGTTTCGGATTGTGGGCCATCTCCAATTGTTTTTAGACTGATCCTACATTAGGTCGTTAAAAAGTTTTTAAAACTGGAATAAAATTTTGAAAATTTAGTTATTTGAAGCGCTATGATATGGGTTATCTGCTTGTAATCTTTGTCAACCTGAAAGGCCTTGGAATCTAATTGAAGTAATTTTTTTAAAAAGCGTTTCCTAAATAAGAGAGTCTACATGTTCGAATATGGGCCATTCCATTTTTTATTTACCTTCAATAGGTGGTCAAAAATGTAAAAATAATAAGATTCAATTTAGAAAATTTAGTTAATTAATCGATTTTGAAAACTCTTTCTAACTTTGTAAAACCTGAGGGCTTGGGAACCAGTGAAACTGATTTTGAAACACGTTTTCTATTTAAAACGTCCATAAGTTCGACTGTGGCCAATCCATTTTACTGACCTTCCATACGGTCGTTAAAAGTTTTAAAATAAAAGTGATCTGAATTTTTGAAAATTTAGTTATTGGAGCAAAATGGATATCTCGTCTGTACTTTGCTCTAATCTGATGTAAGTTATGGGAAGGAAAGTTGAAGTATTTTTTTAAAAAAGGGTTTCCCTAAATAAGAGAGTCTACATTGTTTCGCAATATGGGTCCATTTTCCATGCTCTTTGTACTGTGACTCTTCAATAAGGCTAGTCCAAAATGTTAAAAAATTGGAGAATTAGAAAATTCAATTGAGATCAATGTTATGATTTGATATTGTAGGATCCAGGATTTCGAAACTCTTCTAACTTGTAACAACCTTTGAGGGCTTGAGGAATTCCAGTTAAAGAATTTTTGAAACTACGCGTTTCCATATTCTATCAAAAAGTCCATATGTTTGGAATGTGGGTCAATTCCTTTTTACTGACCTTCTCATTAGGTCGTTAAAAAATGTTTTAAAAAAATGGATTTATTTGTGAAAATTTATTATTTGTGAGTGCAATAGTTTTGCTCTTGTAACTTTGTAAACCTAGGGCTTGGGAAATCTAATGAAGTATATTTTAATAAAAGCGTTTCCTAAAATAAGAGACTCCTACATTTTTCGGCATAAAGGCGCATTCCATTTTTAATTGACCCCTACATCAATAGGCTTGCATAAAATGTTAAAAAATGAATAGAGTTCACTTTAGACAATTTAAAGTATATGGATCGATTTTTGAAACTCTTTCTTATAAAACTTTCTTACCCTGAGGGCTATGGGAAATCCATTGAAAAGTTGATTTTGAAAAACGTTCCTATTTAAAAAACGTCCATATGTTTGGATGTGGGCTATTCCATTTTTATTGACCTCACATTTAGGTCGTTAAAAGTTTTTAAAAAAATGGATTGAATTTTGAAATTTAGTTATTGGAGCAATTTTGAAAGTCTTGTAACTTTGTAACCTGAGGGCATATGGAATATAATTGAAGTATTTTTGAAAATAGTCTTTCCTATAATAAGAGAGTCTACCATGTTCGACTATGGGCCATTTCCCATTTTAATTGATCTTCAATTAGCTGTCAAGAAATGTAAAATATATAGATTCAATTAAACAATTAGTTATAGGATCGGATTTTGATGAACTCTCTAACTTGTCACCTAGGCTTGGGAACATACCATTGAGAGGATTTTTGAAATCGCGTTTGTCCATTTAAAAAAGTCCATATGTTCGACATGTGGGCCTTCCATTTTTTACTCGACCTTTATTGGTATGGTTAAAAAGTAAACACAAATATGGATTGTATATTTTGAAAAATTTAGTTATGGAATCGAAAATGGTAAATCTCTTGTAACTTTGTAACTAAGGCTTGAATCTTACTTGAAGTGATTTTTTAAAAACAGTTTCCTATATATGAGAGTCTACATGTTCGGATATGGGCCACTCCATTTTTATTCTTCTTCGCAGTGTAAAATGTTTAAAAAATTAATAGATTCAATTTAGACAATTTAATTATAGGAGCGATTTTGAAACTCTTCTAACTTTTTAACCTTAAGGGCTTGGAACCAGTTGAAAATGATTTTTTGAAAAGCGTTTCCTATTTAAAAAAAGTCCATATTTTCGGATGTGGGCCATTCCATTTATTACTGACCTCCATGGTCGTAAAAAGTTTAAAAAAAATGGAATTGAAATTTTGAAAATTTAGTTATTGGAGCAATATTTTAACTCTTGTTACTTTGTAACCTGAGGGCTTGGGAATCTAATTGAAGTATTTTTTGAAAAGCTTTTCCTATAATAAGAGAGTCTACATTTCGGCATTTATGGCCTTTCCATTTTATATGACCTTCAAATATGTGTCAATAATGTAAAAAAATAATATGATCAATTTAGACCATTTTAGTTATAGGATCGATTTGAAACTCTTACTAACTTTTAACCTGAGGCTTAGGAACACTCTTTATAAAAGTGATTTTTGAAACGCGTTTCCAATTTAAAAGAGTCCATGTTTCGATGTGGGCCATTCCATTTTTACTGACCTTTATTAGGTCGTTAAAAATATGTTTTTAAAAAATATGATTTAAATTTTGGAAATTTAGTTATTGGAGCAAAAAATGGTATCTCTTGTAACTTTCTAACCTGAGGGCTTTCAAGATATTGAAGAATTTTTAAAAAAAGCTGTTTCCTAAATAATGAGAGTCCTACATGTTCGTGATAATGGCCATTCCATTTTATTGACTCTTAACTAGTGGTCAAAATGTTAAAAATATAGATTCAATTATTAGCCATTTTTAGTTATAAGATAGATTTTGAAACTCTTTCTAACTTTGTAACCTGAGGGCTTGGATATCCAGTTGAAACTGATTTTTGAAACGCGTTTTCTTATTTAAAAACGTCCATATGTTCGGGATGTGCACATTCCATTTTTACTGATCATTGCGGGTAAGTGTGGGGTAAGAAAGTTTTACAAAGAATGGATAAGATTGTGGTAAATTTAGTTATTGGAGCAAAATGGTATCTCTTGTAACTTTGTAACCTGAAGGCCTTTGGAATCTAATTGAAGTATTTTTTAAAAAAAGCGTTCCCTAATAAGGAGAGTCTACATGTTCGCTATAGGCCATTCCATTTGTAATTTGACCTTCAACATAGGTGGTCAAAATGTTTAAAAAATAATAGATTCACTTTAGTACAATTTAGTTATCGAGATCGTTTTGAAACTCTTCTAACTTGTATCCTGATGGCTCGGCATACACAGTTGAAATGATGTTATTTGAAACGCGTTTCCTATTTAAAAAAAGTCCATATTTTCGGATGTGGGCCATTTCATTTTTACTGACCTTCATTATATGTTATGAAACAGTTTTAAAAAAAAATGAATGAATTTTGAAAACTCACTTATTTTGAAGTCAATATTTATCTCATGGGGTCCTGTAGTAAAACTGATTCCTATAGGAATTCTCATGAGGAAACTTTTTAAAAAAGCGTTTCTTAAATAAGAGAGTCTACATGTTCGGATATGGCCATCAATTTCCAATTGTACATTGCAATACTTTCTTTACAACAATTTCATTCAATTTAGACATTTAAGGAATTTGTAATGCGTAGAACCCTCTCCCTTACAGTAGCCTAGCGATTGCGTTATTGCAATCTGAAATTGATTTTTTGAAACGCGTTTTCTCTATTTAAAACCATCCATATGTTTCGATTGTGGCCATTCCATTTTCTACTGATCTTTCAATAGGTCTTAAAATGTTTTTTGAAAAAGGTATTGGCAATTTGAGAAATTTAAGTTATTGAGCAAATGGTATCTCTTTGTAATCTTGTAACCTGAGGCTTGGCATCTAATTTGAAGTACTTTTTAAAAAACGTTCCTAAATAGAGAGTCTACATGTTGATATTGGGCCATTCCATTTTTTTGTCTCCTTCAAATAGGTGGTCAAAAATTTAAAAATAATAGATTTCAATTAGAAAATTTAGTTTATAAGATCGATTTTGAACTCTTCTAACTTGTAACCTGAGGGCTTAAGAATAGGGTTGAAACTTGATTTTTGAAACAAACGCGTTTCCTATTTAAAAACGTCCAATTTCGGATGTGGCCATTCCATTTTTAACTGACCTCATTAGGTTCGTTAAACAAGTTTTAAAAAAATGGGATGAATTTGAAAATTTTAGTTATTGGAGCAATAATGGTATCTCTGTACACTTTGTAAACCTGCGGCTTGGAATCTAATGAAGTATTTTTTAGAAAAGGCTGTTTCCAAATAACATAAGAGAGTCTACATGTCGGATATTGGGCCATTCCATTTTAATTGACCTTCAATAGGATAATCAAAATGTTTTAAATAAATAATAAGATTCAATTTAGTACAAGGTTTAGTTATTAAGATCGCTTTTGAAACTACTTTCTTAACTGTAACTGAGGGCTTTTGAATCCAGTTGAAAGTGATTTTTTGAAAAGCGTTCTTATTAAAAAAGTCCACAATTATGTTTTGTATGTGGGCCCATTCCATTTTTACATGACCTTCATTAGGTCGTTTAAAAGTTTAAAAAAATGGATTTAATTTTGAAAATTTAGTTATATGGAGCACTATTTTAATCTCTTGTAAACTTTTTGTAACCTGAGGGCCTGGAATCTAATTGAAGTATCTTAAAAAAAAAAGCGTTTCCTAAAATAAGATGATCTACTGTTTCGGATATGGTCCATTCCATTTTTAATTGACCTTCAATAGGTGGTCACCAAAATGTAAAAAATAATAGATTCAATTTAGACAATTTAGTTATATGGATCGATTTTTGAACCTCTTCTAACTTTTAACCTAGGCTGACAAGCTTGAGTAGGCCTTGCTTTATGCTAGGCTGATGAATCCTATTAAAAAGTCCATGTTTCATTTTGGAAGAGGATTTTAACGAAAGCGACTCAAAGTTGTTTTTAAAATAAATGGTTGATATTTTGAAATTTATGTAATTGGAGCAATATTTTACTAATTGGTAAACTTTGTAACCGAATGCTTGGATCCTAATTGAATCTATTTTTTGAAAAAGTCGTTTTCTATAGTGAAGAAGTCACATGTTCGGATAATGGGCCCATTCCATTTAATTGAACCTTCAATAGGTGGTCAAAATGTTAAAAAATAATAGATTCCACTTTTTAACAATTCTAAGTTTATTAGGATCGATTTGTGAAACTCTTCTAACTTGTACCTGAGTGGCTTTAGAATCACTTTGTAAAGTGATTTTTTGAAACGCGTTTCCTATTTAAAAAAGTCCCTATGTTCGGATGTGGGCCATTCCATTTTTGTACTGACCTTATTTAGGTCGTTAAGAAAGTTTTAAAAAAATCTGGATTGATTTGGAAAGTTCTTAGTTTTGAGCAAAATGGTATTCTCTGTTAACTTGTAACCTGAGGCTTTGGGAATACTAGTTGAAGTAATTTTTTAAAAAGGAAGTTTCCTAAAATAAGAGAGTCTACATTTCGGATATGGCCTTCCATTTTAATTGGAACCTCAATAGGTGGTCAGAATGTTATAAAAATTAATATTCCAATTTAGTTATTTGATTTAAATCAAATATCAGAATTCTTGCAACTTTGCAACACGAGGGCTTGTGAGGGAATCCAGTTGAAAGCGATTTTCGAAAGACCGCTTTCTCCAATTATCAACAAATAAAGTCCATAGTCGGATGTGGGCCATTCCATTTTTACTGACCATCAACAAATCGTTAAAATCTTTTATAAAAAATAATTAAAATTTGAATTTAGTATTGGAAATTTTATGTAACTCCTGTAACTTTGTAACCTGAGGGCTTGGAACAAATTGAAGTATTTTATTGAAAAAAGCTTTTTCCTATATAAGTAAGTCTTGGAAAAAGAAAAAGGTGTGATTTCCATTTTACATTGACCTTCAATAGGTTGGTCAAAATGTAAATAAATAATAGACCAATTTAGACAATTTAGTTATAGGATCGATATTAAATTATCTTATCAACTTTGTAACCTGAGGGTTTGGGAATCACTTTGAAAGTGATTTTTGAAACGCTTTCCTATTTAAAAAAAGTCCATATTTTCGGATGTGGGCGCCATTCAATATTTGCTTCTCGTGTCTACGAAAGCGTTCATGCTTTTTTAAAAAAATGGAGATTGAACATATTTAAATGAAAATTTAGTTATTTGATGCATATTGGTATAGCTTATTTCCAGGTAACCTGAGGGCTTTGGAATCTAATTGAAGTATTTTTTAAAAAAAAGCGTTTCCTAAATAAGAGAGTCTATATGTTCGGATTATGGGTCCATCCATTTTTATTGACCTTCATAGGTGGTCAAAAATGTTAAATCAATTAATAGATTCAATTTTCGACAATATTAGTTTATAAGAGTCGATTTTGAAGACTCTTCTAACTTTGTAAACCCTGGAGGGCTTGGGAATCCAGTATGAAGTGATTTTTGATACTGCGTTTTCCTATTTACAAAAAGTCCAATATTGTTCGTATGTGGGCCATTCTCATTTTTACTGACCTTCATAGGCTCGTTAAAAGGTTTTTTTAAAAAAAATGGATTTGAATTTTGAAATGGATTTGTATTTGGAGCAAAATGGTATCTCTTGTAACTTTGTAATCTGAGGGCTTGGGAATCTAATTGGAAGTATTTTTTAAAAACGTTGTCCTAAATAAGAGAGTCTACAATGTTCGGTATATTGGGCCCCATCTCCATTTTAATTGACCTCAATGTAGGTGGTTCAAAATGTTAAAAAAATAAATATGATTTCTATTTAGACCTTAAATATTTCTATATAGCTTCTCTTCCTATTAGTCGTCTACGGTCTTGGGAATTCCATTGAAAGTGTATTTTTAAAACGTACGTTTCTCTATTAAAAAACGTCCATATGTTCGGATGTGGCCCATTCCATTTTTATTGACCTTCATTAGGTCGTTAAATAAGTTTAAAAAGTATGGGATTTGAATTTTGAAAAAATTTAGTTCTATTTGAGCAAAATGGTATCTCTTGTAACTTGTAAACCTTTAACACTTGGATTGGAATCTAATTGAAGTAATTATTTAAAAAAAGCGTTTCCTAAATAAGAGAGTTCACATGTTCGGATATGGGCCCATTCCATTTTTATTGACCTTCAACTTAGTTGGTCAATAAGTAAAAAATAAGTATGACTTTCAATTTTTATCGTACCAAGTTAGGTTATAGATCGATGTTTGAATACTCTGCTAACCTTGTTGATAATCTATCTGAGAGCCCTATTGACATACGTTAGAGTCGAATTGAATCCAGTTGAAACAGGGATTTTTGAAAACGCTGTTTCCTATTAAAAAAAGTCCATATGTTCGGATGTGGGCCATTCCATTTTTAATCTGACCTTCCATTTAAGGTTCGTTTAAAAAAGTTTTAAAAAAAAAGGGTGGTGGTGGATTTTGAACTCCTCTGAGATAATTAAATCGTTTGTAGCGTAGTTATGTGGAGGAAATATTTTAACTTCATCTTGATAACTTAATTGTAACCTGAGGCTGGGAAATCTAATTGAAGTATTTCAAAAGCGTTGTACTATATAAAGAGAGTCTCTATACATGTTCGATATGAGCCATTTCCATTTTATTGACCTCAATACAGAGCGTGTCAAAATGTTAAAAAATAATAGATTTCAACTGTAGAAAATATCAGCATAAACATGATCTATTTGAAACTCTCTGAACTATTGTATACCTGAGGCTTGGGAATCCAGTTGAAACTGATTTTTTGAGAGCGTTTCCTATATAAAAAAGTCCATATGGTCGGATGTGGGCATTCCATTTTTACTGACCTTTATTAGGATGTAAAAAGTTTAAAAAAAATGGAATATGATATTATTGAAATTTTAGTTGTAGTGGCAAATGGTATCTCTTGTAACTTTGTAACCTGAGGGCTGGGAATCAATTGAAGTATTTTTTTTAAAAAAGCGTTTCTTAAATAAGAGAGTCTACATGTTCGGATATGGGCCATTTCATTTTAATTGACCCTTCAATAGGTGGTCAAAATGTTAAAAAATCAATAGATTCCAATTTAAAGACAATTTATGTTTAATAGGATCCGCTTTTGAACTCTTCTAACTTTTTAACCTGATGGCTTGGGCTCCAGTTGAAAGTGTATGTTTTTGAAAAGCGGTTTCCTATTTACAAAAAGTCCAATATGTTGGAGGATTGTGGGCATTCCATACTTTACTGACCTTTCATTAGTCGTTAAAAAGTTTTAATAAAAAATGATTTGAATTTTGAAATTTAGTTATTGGAGCAATTACTTTAACCTCTTGTAAACTTTTTGTAACTGAGGGCTTTGGGAATTCTAATTGAAGTATTTTGATAAAAGCGCTTTCCTATATAAAGAGAGGTCTACCATGTTCGGATATGGCCCATTCCATTTTATTGACCTTCAATAGTGGTCAAAGGGGGGGGGTGTGGGGGGGGGTTTTAAAAAATAATTAGATTCAATTAGACAATTTAGTTTTGATCGATTTGGAAACTCTCTAACTTTGTAACCTAGGCTTAGAATCACTTTGAAAGTGATTTTTTGAAACGCGTTTCCATATTTAATAAAAGTCTTCATATTTTTCGGATGTGGGCCATTTCCATTTTTACTGATGACCTTCTTAAGAGTCGTTAAACACAAAGTATTTAAAAAAATGGATTGAATTTTGGAAAATTTAGTTATTGAGCAAAATGGTATCTCTTGTAACTTCTTGTAACCTGAGGCTTGGGAATCTAATTGAATATTTCTTTAAAATACTATTTCCTAAATAAGAGAGTCTACATGTTCGGATATGGGCCATTCCATTCACAGAGAGCACTGCGCTTCTTCCAAATATGTTAAAAAAATAATAATCCAATTAGACAATTTAGTTTTATAAGATCGATTAACGCAACGCATCTTTTTCACTCAAAGCTCTGACTGAAACTGAATTTTTGGAACGCCGAGTAATAATAGTCATAGGTAAAAATCCCAAGAGAGGGATATATAATATATCGATACACCATTTAGATAATTTATGATACACAATAGGTAACATTCCAGTATAGATGGATATATCAAATCGTTAACCGGTATAGATATACCCAGTCATTTACTGCACTTAAAAAGATGAAAATCCCATGAGAGAAATATATCGAAATCTTAACCAATATCAATTAAAAATAAAAAAAAGATAAGTAAAATCACAAGAAAAGGATATATCGATACTTAACCGATATCTATATATCGTATCGATTTTTTATAGTACAGATTTCAGGAAAAGTTTTAAGAAATACGTTAAAGTATATATAAACAGAATTTAAACCTATTTAAAAAAAATAGCGAAACTGTTCTTTGAATACGGAAGTAAATCTAGTTTATGACTAAATGATATTTTTGAACGAAATTTTTAGCATTAAGTTTTAAATATTAAAACGAAATATAAAAGGAAAATATAGTCATCATCAGATTATAAACCATTGGCGCCTGCCAAAAACTCGTTAAACACTCTCTTCACGTGCCTAATACAACTCATTTTTAAGCAGCTGACAATAAAGAATTATTATATATAGCAAACAAAATAAAGATAATAAAATTTCAAACTTTTTACAACGAAATTTTAAAACACATGCTACACTGATAATAAACAGTTTCAACGTTTAAATAAAGATAGTACACTATGACTAATAATTAAATTTATAACAAATACAAACCAATAAAAACATATAATCCCATAAATATTAAAAACAATAAGTAAACTACAAAATAAATACGGTTAGTATGAATACAAGGAATACAAAGCACTTAAATATAAAAATTAAATGCATATTCGAAACGGCAAATACAAGGAAGGGATCTGTAAACTTCCCACATGTAAGGCTGAGATAATCTTCATTCAACCTATTCATTTTAAGAGAGATTAACGAATCATTTTCAAACAAAGGTCAAAATAATGTCGAAGAGGGAGGTCAGGGAGGGAAAGCAGGGCATTCACAGTATACAAAAGAGAAAGGGGGATAAAAATAAAAGAAAACTGTGATTGGTATCAGATAATATTAGATAAAAATAATTAAAGACAATTATTAAACATCTAGATTTTATTGCTTT
>JABUQX010061119.1:7500-24610 GCA_015478945.1 Trachelipus rathkii
CCAGCCCTTTTTTAATAATTCGAACTTAATATTCCAGATCTTACTCAAACAACTCAAACTTAATATTCAAATTTTTATGTTCAGATATTTTTTCGTAACTCTCAACTTTTTCTTAAGAATGATTTTCTATATTTTTAAATCTATTTCTTAACACTACTAATTTGAAATGTTAATCTTAATAATAAATATATAATATAACCAATAATAATATATATATATATATATATATATATATATATGATATATATATATATATATATATATATAAACAATATATATATATATATATATATATATATATATATATATATATATATATATATAATAATATAATATATATATATATATATATATATATATATATAATAATATGATATATATATATATATATATATATATATAACAAAGATCTGAAATGATGTACAAAAATTCACATAAGCATAAAAATAAATAAGCGAATAACGTAATAAATAAAAATAAAGCTAATTTAAGAACAAAAAAAGGAAAAAAAAAAAAGAAAAAGAAAAAAAAATGAAGTGAAAAGACGTAGGCAGGTCTGACTTGTACGTTCGCTGCATCGTTCTTCACTATATTTGGAAATAACTTTTTCTACAAATAAGGGTATCGGGCAAATGCCTTGTCAGTGATACCTATTTATTTAATATATTCACAAACTATGATTCATTTTACGTGCACGCTTGCGCACACACACACACACACACACACACACACACACACACACACACACACACACACACACACCTACACACACACATATATATATGGTGATATTTGGTTAAACCACTAAATACCACAATCCATATCTCAAAAACTACAATAGCTACAGGGAAAAGGAATGCATTGTTGGAATCCTGGTAAATTTTAGTGCGGAAACTGTAAAAAAAAATCATATCTCAAAACTACAATAGCTACAGCGAAAAGGAATACATTTTTGGAATCCTTGTAAAATTTTAGTTAGGAAAATGTTAAAATAAATAAATAAAATAAATATTGGCTATTTTTTTTAGGAGGGGGACATAGTTATATATATATATATATATATATATATATATATATATATATATATATATATATATATATATATATATATATATATATATATATATATATATATATATATGTATATTATTTAACAAGATACACGGCAATGTAGGGGCTCGAGCCAACCAGGAACACAGGGGACGTTTTCCATCCGTAGTAGGGGAGGGGTGTGGAGGAACGCGACACCCAGAAATACCAAGAGAGCGGGGATCCGGGGCCACTCCCGGAGGAGGCGAAATAGTCCTACCGTAGTTCCCCCGGAAGGCCGAGACCCCGACTCCTGCCATCGATGCGGTATACCCTGGGGTATTCTTTAGTTAAAAATTTTTTTTTTTTATTTAACGAGTAACGTATAAAGGTCTTAAATAGGCTTTCTCTCATATTACTATAATTACTAACAATAATTTGTTTTTATTTTTTTTTTACATTTTCTGAAATAAAATTTTATATATATATATATATATATATATATATATATATATATATATATATCTTACTTTATATATATATATACATACTATATATATATATATAATATAATAATATATATATATATATAATATATATATCTTTATATATATCTTCTTTGTAGTAACTATCATTTTGCTGTAATGCATGTAACAACAATCGTGGCGACCGCTGTATAACAATATTGTATGTAATAACCAATAACGCTATATATATATATATAATGTAGTAACAATAGCCTTGTAATAGTAAGAGGTAATAACCAGCATGTGGCACACAGTAACAATGGCCTTCTTTAACCAATATGTAACCAGTAATAACCAGCTATTTATATATATTCTTCTTCTTCATGTAACCAACCATATGTAAAGTAAAGCAGCACCCCCTTACACAAGAACCACGAGCCGCCACTGGCTGCTTACTTATTTAATATTTTTTATAGGTTTATAATTATCATTAGAGACTCAAGCCATCAAAAATTTTGATCGCTTAAATAATTTCGAGGTTTGAATCCTAGATGACTACATGCATACGACCTTGTTATATACATATATATATATATATATATATATATATATATATATATATATATATATATATATATATATATATATATATATATATATATATATATATATAATATATATCATATATTTTAGCCAATATATCGATAAATCGATATTTTAAAAGCTAATGTCAATGTCACATGTGTATCAAGCGAAAGTTTAAATAAAATTAAACCTTTTTAGGGGCGAAATGAAAACAATTTAAAACAATTAATTTTTTTTGTTTCTTGTTTTTGGATTTCGCCTTAGAACATCCATTTATGTATAGGCTTTAGCGAAATTTTATTTTTGGATTCAGGCCTCATCCCGTTCCGTTTGGCCGTTAAGTAACTCTCTCTCTCTCTCTCTCTCTCTCTCTCTCTCTCTCTCTCTCTCTCTCTACTCTCTATATATATATATATATATATATATATATATATAACATATATATATACTATATATTACTATATATATATATATATATATATAATATATACTGTATATGTATATATGCATGAGTATATTTAATAATAATAATATATATATATAACATATATATACACATATATATATATATATATGCACAACAGGAAATATCTTCTATATATATATATTAACTATATACTAATAATAATATATATATAATAATATATAATAATATATATATATAATATATATAACATATATATATATATATATATATATATATAATATATATATATATATATATATCAGGAAGTAATCTCAATGTTCCCTATTTTGGCATTGGTATATATGAGTTAGCTCGGGGGTTTCAAAGTTCGTTGAATAGAGAAAAACAGAGGAGAAAGTTTTATTGAAGTTTGCATATTTTAAGGTTGTTCAAAAGGTTGGATCGAAGAACCAGATACGTTTGCTTATCATGCACTGGCGTAGGCATGATTTTTTTTCAGTGGGGAAGGGGGGGGATATTTTTTTTTTTTTCTTTTTTTGCGGAGCTGAATCTTCTAGAATCTTGAGCACCGACTTTTTCCGTTTTGCTCATTTTTTATTAATTTTATTAAAATTTTGATTTCATGACAATTTCGTGGAGAGGGGGGGGGAGGGTGTAGTTCCTTAGCCAGTGGCGTACGCAGGATTTTATTCGGGGGATTGGAATTTTACTACCCCCCTTTATCCCTGATGATAAGTATTGGGGGTTTAAAGGTGAAAATTGAGATTCTTTAAATTTCCCTTAGAATTTGTATGTGCGAGGTAATTAATGTAATAACTAGAGAACTGAGATATTTGTTTAAGAAAATTTGGAAAGAGGGGAAAAATTTCAACTTTGCATAAATTTAAAATTATTATTATAAGAATTTAAAGGATCAGAAAATTTTATTTTAATGATTTGTTTTAATCTTTTGCTTACGAAATATACTTAATGTTAATCTCTTTATATATATATATATATATTATATATTATATATATTAATACTATATATATATATATAATTATATATATATATATATATTATATATTTTCTATATATATACGGGTAATTTTATATATGGCCAAACTAAAGAAGTTACCCGCATGATATCTCGAAAACTAAGATAGGTAAAAGAAACTAATAACATATATTGTAATCATAGTAAGTCAAACATAAAAAATAAATAAATGATTTTATTCTAAATTGTAATTGCAAATTGTAAAAATTGTAAAAATTGTCAATATGGAATTGAATACCTGAGGCTCATTAGCCGAAGGATTTGTATATCTTGGCAGGATCAACCGGAAATAAGGTTAACTTAATAGATGTCCTCACAATCAAGAAGAACAATTGTTCCACAATTCTGTATGAGTAATATAAATACTGGTCTTAATTAATTTATACCTTGTTAAAAAGTTTTATTTGTACACCTGATTATAGAAAGTAAACTTTACCATTTTTGTTTACTGATGAAGACTAATACCGAGTCGAAAGACAATACAACTTTTTCTTGAAAGAAAATTTATTCCTTCAACCAGGGTCTCGTATTAGTATTCCCGACCTCTGGCGTACAAATATTTAGTAGATTTTAAAGTCATAAAACCTGCCCTTTTAACTTGTTTAGGTTCCTTTTAAACGGCTCGAAGTACTGGAATTTACTTAAAAATTGCTTCGAACAAGAAGATATGGAAAAAAGACCTCGGTCTCAATTATATTACTTTGCGTTATGCAAGCGAAGGATATTTTGCAGGTTGTGGAAGTTTGTTAAATAAACTATAAACTTACGTTTATATATACATTAAAGGTTTAAATATGAAACCCTTAAATTTGAAACCTTGATACCGATACCTTAATATGAAACCTTGATACCGATACCTTGATACGAAACCTTGATACCGATACCTTGATACGAAACTTGATACCGATACCTTAATACCTTTTATTGTTTAAAGATTATTAAACATACGTTCAATAAATATACAATAAATACTGGTTCAAATAAAAAGCCTTTAAAGGTGAAACCTAGATACCGACACCTTTAATATGAAACCTAGATACCGATACCTTTAATATGAAACCTAGATACCGATACCTTAATACACCTAGATACCGATAACATTATTATGAAACTTGTCAAAAAAAATGATCACATAATTCTTAGCTTTTTAAGAATATATACAGTTTTCACTTTTCACGGAAAAAAAGATTGTTTAGTTTTTGATAAACGACTCGATCACCAGAAAAAAGTAGAGAAAAAAAAAACAAGCTCCGATTCAACACAGAGTTAGCTTTTTACTTGGTTATATTTTTATACACTCCGGGGGGCGGGATGCCTCCAACTATCTAGTGGAGGCATTAAAAGAAAGGACAAATAAGTAAAAAAGACATATTTACAAACGCTCCTGGAGTATTCTCCTTATGCCAAGACAATTGGCTGGAGAGATTTTAACATATTATTCCGAATCAGATTCTGAAGAGTCACTTTCTTGAAGACGTGCTCTTGCTGCTACAGCTGCTTTTCGACTAGGTCTTGAAGGCTTAGCTGTTAAGATCGACGTTGGGCTAGAAGATGTCGTAGAGGTAGATGGAACTGATGATGGAAGGTTCGTTGTTTGAGAGTTCCCGCTATGAGTTAAGGACAGCTCCAGAGGATATAAGTGTTTTATCGAATGATGATTTACTTGTCCTCCTGGAGACTTGACGAAAACTGATCTAACTTTTCCATCATCTCCATGTACTAATTGAGTGACGATGCCCAGCTGCCAAAAAGGGCGCTCTTTGACAGGACTACGTACGATTACCACATCGTCTACTTTGACCAAGTTATTCCATCCAGTCTGGTAAAGATCTCTACCTATCTCGCGGAGACTTAGAAGATATTCTTCATACCATCTGGTCCGAAATTCTTCAAAAGTGTCTGAGGATGATCGAAGAGATTTGATCAAAGCATTTCTAGTAGGTGTTATTAATGGTTGAGCAACGTTCTCATTTCTCCACACCATGCTTGTTTTTGAAAGAGGCTTCAAAAAACAATTAGGCGTGAGAGGAATTACATCCTGAGAACTTGACGTGTAGGTGAGAGGTCTCGAGTTTATGGCATCCGAAATTTCCGCAAGAATTGTTAAGAATTGAAAATATTCAATGGAGGATCGTCCGATGGTTTTCACGAGACAATCCTTTACCACTCTCAAGAGTCTCTCCCATAGGCTACCGGTCCAGGGACTGTATAAAGGGATTCTTCGATGTATGATGTGATTTTTACGGAGGAACTCGTGCCCATTTTCCGAGATGACAAATGATTCAAATGATTCGACTCCCTGAACAAAGGATTTTGCATTGTCGCTATACACAACGTCCGGTACTCCAAAGCGACTGACGAAACGTTTGAATGATTGGACGAATGACTCAGACGACATATCTGCTATCAAATCCAAATATACAGCACGCACATTTAAGCATGTGTATATGATGATGAACATTTTTTGGGCCTGTGGAGAGCCTTTCACCTTCACCCACCAATGCTTGGTGAAGTCCACTCCTACATGTTGGAAAGGGCGGAATAGTTCCACTTGAGCCCTCGTAAAGTTGGTAAAGCGAGGATATTTAAATGCAAAGTTGTTGTACCTCTTGCATATGATACAGTCAGTAAGAACCCTTTTGATGGTAGCTCTGGCTGCGGTGATCCAAAAACCTCTAAGACGGATGTTTGTCAAAGTGGCTTGAATCCCCAAATGTTTGCACTCATAGTGAGCATTTCTGATGAAAAGAAGAGTGAAATGATGACTTTTTCCCAAGAGGATGGGGTTTAGCACATCAAAATCATAGTAGTTGGATCGAGCAAGTCTTCCCTTGCTTCTTATAAGATGTTGATCATCAAGAAACAAGTTCAGATGATTGACCAAATCAGGTGGTGGTTCGGTCAACGAAGGATTAGCTCTTGCTCTTCTTAGAAAAGCAAGTTCTTTAGGGAAGGACTCTTCCTGCATCCTCCTTAAGCAATACAATCGTGCCATTGATTCACAATCAATGTTTATTTTTCGTGTGATTGCTGAAAACTTAAAAAGGAGAGAGCATACTCTTAATAGAGCGTGAAGATTGGAGAACTTTTCAAACTTGATCACAGGTGGTAGTACAGCTTGATTTGTAGTCAGAAGCACAAGAGAAGGATTGCTTGTGCTATTTTCCCACTCTGTTTCAGGCCAATAAATGGGGGCCGATGACAACCATTCAGGACCTTGTTTCCAAAATGAAAGGGATTTCCCAAATTCAGTAGTTGTCAGACCTCTGGTGAGGAGATCTGCAGGATTTTCTTCAGATCTTACGAAATGAAATTTGGGAATCAATTGCTGATTTTCTCTAAGAGAAGATATCATTTTTTGAATATCTTGAATCCTGTTTTTGACGAAAACGCTCTTGTTCTTTTTTCCTCCTTTAAGAATCCACTGCAAAGTAATTTGCGAATCAGAAAAGATGTTTAAAGTATTGAATTTTGAGTTAGGAAAGCCATCAAGGACCTGAGGTAGACACTTGAAGGCTAGAAACACCGACAAAAGCTCTAAGCATGGTAAAGTCTTTCCTTTTAAGGGGGAAACTTTTCCCTTAGACCAGAGAATGTTTGGTTCTTTGGCTGAAGAGGAAACGTAGACCACAAAGCCATAGCAGGTAGAGCTGGCATCACAGAAGATGTGAAGAGACAGGTCGGAACTTTCTGTCTCGAAGCAGGACCTATCGAAAGAGATATCCTTCAATAAGTTTAAATCAGAACTCAGCTTCTCCCATGAGGTCCTCAACTCCTCGTCAATTTCGTCGTCCCACCCCATCTCTTGTTCCCATGTTTTCCGCATGAGAAGTCGGCCTCTGATGGTAACAGGAAGGAACAGGGAAAATGGGTCAAAGACCTTGGCAATTTGAGAGAGAAGCTGACGTTTTGTTTTGGTTGTTAAAGAAATATCAAAGTCACTCAGTCTGATAGAGTCTGAAGCAGTATCGAAAAGATATCCCAGAACCCTTTCTTCCGGATTTTGGTGTGATGATTGTTTTCCCTCAGACTCTAGGAGTGTTCTAAGTTCAGGACTATTTGTGCTCCAAGAGCACAAATCAAAACCACCCTCGCTCATGCGAGTTGTAGTCTGATAAAATATGTCTGTTACAGTGTTGATCGAAGAATGAGAGAAGATAAAGTTGTCCATATAAAAATTGTGCTCCAGTAATGAAGAACAAAGATCAGGTGGATACTTTTTCGCGTGGTGTCGTATAACAGCACCTAGTATATAGGGGCTGACTGCCAGACCAAAAATTATAGATGTATATCGAAAGGTGTTCAGAACACCATTTTCTTCCCAGAAGAAGCAGAACCTATTACGATCCTCCTCCTTCTTCAGTCTAATTTGTAAAAAAGCCTTCGATATATCTGCCAGCACTACATACTTATTGGTTCTAAATTGTAAAAGCAGTCTAAACAAAGAAGCCATCAGATCTAAACCGGGGTAGCAAGCCTGGTTAAGAGATGGACTATTCCCGACCCGAAGGCTGCAGTTGAAGACCGGCCTCACTTTGGTTGTCACCTGCTCGGCAGTCTTCACTACAGGGCGATGGGGTATCCATATGTACTTATGAAAGTCCCTCGGAGACACCTGTATATGCTCGATGATTCCATCGGCCAGATACTGACGAAAAATGTCCCCATAAGTAGACTCAAGGTTTTGTCTTTGAAGGTTTTGCTTTACTCGATGAAGAGCTGCAAGGGCCACTCGGTGGTTTGATGGTACCTCTTTTAGCACATCTTCGTACCACGGAATTTCGACATGATACCTTCCCTCCTCGAATCCTATGCTCTCATGGAATTTGCGATTGAAAATGGTGTCAATGGAGCCTTGGTCGGCTTCCTCGTTGATGCCAATAGATTCCAGTTTGTATAAGTTTTCGAGACCCACGTCCAGGTCTATGTTAGGGTGTGTGTGAAGAAGAGGATCGAAGTAGGAAGGAGATGGATCTATAATAGAGTTGACGACTGTTTCGGGAATTTTATTTATAGACTGACGGAGAGAAGAGGTCAACTTTGATTGTCATGAAGACTCTTCCTCCTTTTGTTCACGAAAAGAATTAAAGTTGAAAATTGTGTCAATTTGAGAAGGTGTCAAAAAACTCTTGACAGGGCCGAAGGGTATGAAACCATGGCAGGACTCAATAGCACTTCCTCTCAAACAGTTGACAACTTTGAAATGTTTCATCAGGTATAATGAATCTATTCCCAGTAGACACTCCACATTTTCTACACTATCTTCATGGCGGCCCTTATAGTAGAAACGATCCGCAACCTTATATCCATTGCGCCTGATGTTATATTCGGCTCCCATTAATCCCCTTACCTCAAATCCGATGTTAAGACCAGGATCTATGAGCATGGGAACTTTGAAAAAAGAGTCACAACAGAGATTCAGATCCAAGTCTATGGAATGCATTGTTCTGGATTGTTCTCCTAAAAACGTTTTAATTGTTTTATTGCTACTAGGAAGAGAAGACAAATCCACTCCTAACTTCTCCATGACTCCATTATGACAGTAGCTCCTCTGGGAACCAAAATCAAGAAGACAGCGTACCGCTACAATTTTATTTCCTTTTTTTATCTTAAGGGAAACAGTAGGAAGAATGTTGCCCGATGGAGTGGATCCAGCATTGATACATAGATGATTTCGGCTGGTATCATCATCTTCTGTAAAGGTGGCAGCAGACGACGATGTAGAAGGTTCATCAATGGGTTTGGGTCCTTTTCCCTTGTTATTGGACTTAACGCCTGAACAGCAAAGAGCAGAGATGTGAGCCTTGCTTTTACACAAGACGCAAGGAAAGTTAAGACCATAAGTCTTTGCTGGACATAATAATGTCTTGTGTTTAGTGCTGCTGCAGCAGGCACAAAGTCCTAAGGCACTGCAGCGCTCTCTTCTTGCGGCCGGATTGGGATAGGTCGAACAAGAGGACATGAAATGAGCACCCCCACAAAGCTTACACTTAACTGAGAAGGTCTCGTTTGTAGCTTTAGATGCTCTTGGAGAAGAAGTGGTTCGCTCCTGCATGGAGCTCTTTTTTGAAACTTTCGATACATAATAAGAAGAGGTCTTCTTTTTGCTTGGGGGTGAAGAATTAGACATCTTTTTTGAAGTAGAAGAGAGAGGTTTATTCTTCATCCTTTCCATTGATTTCAAAATCGTATGATATTGTTCAAAAATAGTAATAACAGATGGGTACTCCACATTGGTAACGATCTTCATTTCTCTTAAGAAATTTTGAGGCAACTTATCAACCAGAATATGGCTGAGAAGTTTACACCCTGCTGAATCTTCCTCCAAAAGATCCACTCCAAACTCCTTTAATTCGTGGAGGTGAGCCCGTACCTCTGTTACAAAAGTTCTCACTGCTTCAAGATTCTTAGAATCCAAAGCAGGAGCAGAATAAATTTGGTGCAGTAAAGAATCGATAATGAAGGGCTCGTCCAGATATAGTTCTTTCAATATCTGTAAAGCTACTTCATAATTTGCGTCTATATTTGGGAGGTGCTCCACATCCTTCTGAGCTAGGCCGGAAAGATGGGATTTCAAATATTGAAGCTTGGCAGCTTCTGAGAGGTCACGTCTGCACCCGATGATGTTTTCAAAAGAAAGCAAAAAAGATCGAAACTGAAGACGGTCAGTTCCTCCCGAAAAGCTTTTACACTTTAGTGGAGGAATTTTGACTTCCTGTTTGTGTGTAGTTAAAGTCTTCAGCATAGAATGGACCTCAGATTGTTGCTGGTCCGATTCCCTGAGGGATTGTATTCCTGATGCTGACTCATGGAGCGAAACGTTGGCAGCCGGAAGGCTGAATAAATTTTGGATTTTCTGCTGCTGAAGATGGTAGTGGGTGGATCCCACTAATTCCTCATCCAACAATTTAGAATTGTATTGCAGTATATCTGAAGCACAAATTAAGGCCTCGATTTCTCCATCGTATTTGCGTATCTCTCCTAACATTACAGACACCTCCTCCAACACAGACGAAACAAGAGAAAGGTCACCATCTTTTACGATTTCAGCTAGTTGCTTGAACATGATGGTTATTTTTCGCTTCAATGTTCCTCTAGATCTCCTCAGAGGAACTAATTTAGCCTTTACATCATCTGTCACCCTTTTCTCCTCCTCGGGGGCGGTGTCACCTACGCTGTTTCCGATATCCGTAGATATGGAAGTTTCCATTTGATGAAGCAAAGTGTTCAACGAAGACAAATCAGCTGGTTCCATATTTTTGAATATTTTATTTGTTGTTGTGTTCTTGGTCGGGGGGGGGGGGGGGGGGGCTTTAAAGGTGCCCTGAGAGGCTAAACGACCCTATATATAAAGTTGCTCCACCTCACGAACCTCAACGACTACCAAATTGGAAGCACAAACTATCACACCACTTTAATTAAAGAGTTAGAAATAGATGTCACGTGACAAAAAGACGAAAGGGAATGGTGTCATTTAAAAAGAAGGCAGTATGAGTGAGACCATGCTCACACAACTCTCCCTTTTTATACTCTTTGACCTGGTTTTAATAATTATGCTCTAAAACCTAATAATATCAATCAAGTTAAAAATTCCGGAATATACAAAATAAAATGCAAGAACTGTGAAAAAAATTACATAGGAGAAACCAATCACTTTAAAACCAGGTTCGATCAACATAAATATGATCTGAACTACGATAAACAACATTCATCATCAGTAGGTCATAGGCAAAATTTTAACCACACTATTGATATAAATTCACCAGTCATTGTCAAAAATATACAAAACACAGCCAGAAGGAAATTAATAGAGTCGTTCATTATTAAAAACAGCCCAAACTTCAATCTACAAAAGGGAGAAACTACAATTGACCTAACTACAAACAAATATTTGAAGGAATCAAAAGCGCTCATGAACTTGATCGATAAAACTTAAAAACAGAACGTCATCGTTAAAAAATTTTTTTTGAAAACCTAACCCAAGTTGCCAGAAATGAAATGGAATGGAGTAGCTAAATTCATATCAACACCAGTTCTTTGTCCTTCAGTCCTTGAAAATGTGAATCGGTATGGGTCACGAAAGCTCGGCATCCGCTTTTATTTTGTTTCTGTGATTTTAATTAAGTTATGTATTAATAAAATATTTTTAACTTACATTTTTGAAAAAATAAATTACCTCAGGGGACTTTAATCATCAAATATATATATATATATATATATATATAAATATATAATATATATATAATATATATATTATATATATAATATATATATATATATATAATTATCTATATATCTATATATATATATCTATATATAATATATATATTATATATAATATTATTAGTGATGGATCGAATAACCGCAATCCGCCCAAATTTGACAAGTTGTCCATTGGTCTACACACTGCAACCGCTAACCCAGCGGTTGCACTGGTCTTCTAATACAACCGAAATCCGCAGTTTTTCAGAAAGTTATCTTTTAAAAATACTCTTTTATGCCCTTAGCCTTGGATGAACCTTTAATTTCAGTTTTTTTTTTTTTCACAAAATTTAAAAAAAAAATTTTTAGAAAAATATTTCAACAAAAAAAGAGAACTTTGCATTTCTTAGCTTTTCGCACAGGAGAAAATAAATGAGCGCTAACGGAATAGAAAAAATGAGCGTGAGGTGGGAGTTTTTAATTGAAAAGAAATTCAAATGACATTTGTTTAAATGCAAAAATGTAAAAGAAACACCTGTTCTCAGCATTCGCCAACAAAGAGAAGCACCACTAATTTTAGAAATCCCTACCATCGTTTGCATGGAAAAGACAAAAGCATTATTTGAGAAGAGAGAAAGAGACAAAAAGAGAATTAGAGCAAATCTCTTGTAAAACCTGAAAATTGAGGCAAAAATGTAAATCTCAAACTAATAGAAGGAATGCTATCAGAAATTAAACCTTAGAAATAATGATAATTCAGATAAAAATTACTCGATTTGTCGAGCAGCTATGTAGAATGATATTAATGTTGCAGGATCTTCCTTTAGCTGGTGTTGAAGCATTGTCTTTATTCGATCGTAACTCTAGCCAATACACAATAAAGAATTAAAAAAGCACCATTATTATGAGAACATAGTATATAACAGAAAGAAGTTCAAAATATTGTTGTCCAACTTCAAAATATTGTTGCCCAACTGAAAGGAAAATAAATTAACATTACTAGCGATAATATTTGGTCAGATAACATTCCGAGTGTCTCTCTATCTCTCACTTGCAATGTATTAATGATAAATTTGGAAAAATAAACTTAGTATTATATGTAGAACCTTTGCATGAAAGACACACGGGAGAGTACCTCTCTAAAAAGTTTGATGAAGTTACCAAAATATAATAATTCAATAATATAATAATAATAATAATAATAATAATAATAAAATAATAATAATAATAAATATAATAATAATAATAATAATAATAATTATTAATTATTATTATTATTATTATTATTATTATTATTATTATTATTATTATTATTATTTATTATTATTATTATTATTATATTATTATTATATTATTTATTATTATTATTTAAGTTTTACTTTTGGCTTCCATATCAACGGAAATATTTTTTTTAATTTCCATTTAATTTTCTTAATATTAATCCAGAAAATAATTTACAAAGAAAGTAATGAGGCTGCATTGAGGCATATTCATATTCTTAGTTCCTTGGCCGATTTCGTCCGCTCAAACCCTCGACATCTTCAGAGTTTTCAATTCCCTAACAAATGAATGAAATTCATTTTATAAAGAATATTTAAGATTGCAAAATTAATTAAATTTTCAATCATATATATTATATATATATATATAAATAGTATATATAAACTATAGATATATATATATACTATATATATTATTAATACTAATATATATATATATTATATAATTAATAATATAATATATATATATATATAATATGTATATATATATATATCTATATATATATCTATATAATATATATTATACTAAATATTTATATATATATATTATATATATAATTATATATACTATATATATTATTTTATTTTATATTAATATATTATATATATATACATATATAAAATATATTATATCTATATATATAAGGAAAATATACGAAAACATTTTACAAATTGCAATACTTACTGTATTATTAATTTTTTAGAAAATTTAATTTGTCCCCGTCATTTTGAATAAAAAGTTTATTTATGTGCCATACTATTATATGAAGATTGACTAAAAACGGTGATATAAACCTACCAAAAATTTTTTAAAATAAAGCTGTTTGTTCTTTACATAAGTTTATAACTTTATGTAAACTATTATTTTAAGTATAAATAAACACTTACTTTATATGGATCAGTGGCGGCCTCGTCATGGCAGCTGCGGACTGCAGCCCCCACAAAAATTCAGAACTGAAGCCACAACTACGTAACCAGTATTTGTTATTTCCTGTAAACTCTCTCTCCTCTCTATATTAATTATATATATATATATATATAATATATATATATATGATTATTATTAATAAATATATATATTATATATATATATATATTATATATATATATATATATATTATATATAATATATATATAATATATATATATTATTATATACATAGCTATATATTTATAAGTAATATATATATATAATAATAATATCTATTAATATATGATATATATATATTTATATATATATAGTATATATATTAATATATATATATTATATATATATATATATAAGTATTATATATATTTGTAATTTATTTTATTTATTTATTTTGCTAGCACTTTTTCCCCGCTTGAGCGGGGTAGTGGTACGTACAGCCTCTCTCCTTCACACTTCCCCCTCATCTTCGCCCTCACCCACCTCCTCACACCCCATCTAACTCTCGCCGCCATACCCTCTTCCTCCCTCATCCCTTCCTCCTCCAGCATCTCCTTTATTCCGTCCATCCACCTCCTCCTTGGTCTCCCCCTTCCTCTCCTTCCTATCCCCTCCTCCCAACCTCTCCTAACCACTCTCTGTTTCTCCATTCTCACTAGATGCCCATACCATCTTAACATCCCTTCTCCGCTCTTCCACCAACACCATTCCTCAATCTACATTCTCTCCCTCACCACCCAGTTCCTAAATCCTCTCCTCTGCTAACGCCAACAAACCGCTCTCAACTCCTTCATCTCAAATACTTCCAACTTCTTCCTGGAACCTGGCATTCCAACCCCCACGTTTTCACACCCATACAACACCGCCTGGTACACAAATTTTTCAATACATACTTATATCTTAACTCTGTGATAAATCACCCCTCTTTCCATAATTCTGCTCAGACCACTCAAAGCTCTTATTCCTTCTCCTACTCTATGTTCTATCTCCCTCCTTCATCCTCCCCCATTACCCCCACATGCCATCCCTAAATATCTAAAATCTTACTTCTTCAATACACACCCCTAGCCTAACCTCTACCTTGCCCCTCCTCTCTTCCTCCTCCTCAACACTAAACACTTTACTCTTACGCTGGATTTATTTTAGCCCCTTTTGTCCACACATTCTCTCAAACTCCTTCACCAAATACCTCAAGCCCTTCCGCGTCCTTCGCCACTAGGGCAGTATCGTCCGCAAACAGTAACATGTTCACTTCCCTTCTATCAATCATTCCCATTCATCAATTCCACCCCCCTTCCCTCCCTCACCATTCCTCTGCAAACACTCCCCATAAAAATTGAATAGCCACGGCGACATTACACCCTCCTGCCTCAATCCTCTCACCACCCCCAAACATCTCACTCTCCCCTCCTAACCCTCTCACACACATTCTACTATTCCTATAAAAGGCCCTAATACTTTTACCTAATTTACCCCCACTCCATTTTCCTCCACACCTCCACTATTCCCCGCCCTCTTCACTTCTATCATAGTGCTTTCCTCTAAATCTAAAAAACCACCCATACACTTCCCTTTCCTCTCTCTACTTCTCCCAAAGCATCTTTCGTTAAACACTTGGTCCACACACCCTCTTCCTCCCTAAATCCTCCTTGTTCTTCCCCCATTCCCCCCCGTTAACCTTCTCACTCTCTCAATCAGTATTCTCCCATCAACTTTCCCGTACCACACTAAAAAGCCATTATACCTCTGATAATTCCCACATTTCCCATCCATCACCTTTCCCTTATACAGGGAACCAAAACACCATCCCTCGAGCCAACCTGTGGTAAACCTCACCATCCTTCCAACATATATGTATAACCTAATACAGGCCATTCCTCCACCCCTAACCTCCCTTCTGCCACATTTCCATTCTCACATCCATCCAGCCTGCGGACTTCCTTTTTTCCTTTATTCAAGGCCCTTATAATTTCCTCCATTTGTATTTCATCCTCCCCCTCCCTCCCCAATTCACTCCCCATCCTCACCTCTTGCAAATCTTCCTCCCTCCCCACCCCTTCAATTCAATAATCGTCTAAAAACTCCCCCCACCTCTTCCTCACCCTATCCTCTCCTCCTATCCACTCCCCAACTCCTCCCTTAATCCTCTCCCCCAACCCCCCCTTCCTCTTTTTATTTACTTCTTTCCAGAACATTTTGCTCCCGATTCAAAAATTTCCGTCACTTTTCTACACCATTCATCCTTTGCTCTCTTCGTCCTCTCCACCACCCTCTTTGCTTCCACTCTAAACCTTCTATATTCCTCCCAGTTTTCCTCTCTCCTACTTCCCAACCATTTCCATAAGCCTCCCTTTTCCTTTTCACCACCTCCTTACCTCCTCACTCCACCATTCCCTCCCTTTCCTTCTGCTTGCACCCACCCTTTTTACTCCACATAACCTCTTACTAGCCTCTTCACATCTCCTGCCCTCTTTAAATTCTCATCCACTCCCCCTCCACCTCCCCACTTCCCTCCCCTCTCACGTCTCCCACCTAATCTCCATACCCTCTTCCCTAAACTCCCTCTTACACCACTGTCTCCCCAAATTTTTCTCAACCTTAATCACTTTCTAACTTCTCTTTTTCCCCTTTCCCTAAACCTGTCACCTCTCCTTCCCACCCTTATGCCTAGCAACCACCAAAAGTGATCCGATATCCGCCCTCCCCGCCCTCTCTAAATGAACATTTACACTAGTATCTGCCTCTATCCTTCCCATTTACATCACACATAATTCAGTACAGCCCTCCCCCCGTTAATCTCACTTTCCATGTATACTTAATGATTTTCACTTTTTTGACCAAGTATTCCCCCACTATCATTCTTCTTCAAACACACACAACCTAACCGACTTTCTCCATTAACATTCCTCTCCCCTACCCAAAATGTCCTTATTCTTCCCACCCCCTCCCTTCCCACACATTCCTGCATTCAAATCTCCCAATAGACAATTTTTTTCATTTACCCCGCTTTCCCAACACTCATTCAACTCACTCCAAAATCTTTCTCTCTCTCCCTCCCTCGCTCCATTCACCTGGTGCAATATGCGCATATAAAACCCACATTTCCCCCCGAATTTCACCTTTTACCCACATTATCCTCGAACTCACCTGGCTGC
>JABUQX010061121.1:0-2500 GCA_015478945.1 Trachelipus rathkii
ATTCACTGAGAATGTATTGTAATACCCCATGTCGTGCTCTTTAACTAATTCTTGAAATTCACGACCTAGAAACTCACTGCCTTGGTCAGTCCACAGCATTCTTGGCCATCGCTTGTCACCCTCTATAATTTCTCTCAATGCCTCAGATACACTTCGTGACTTTTTATCCTTTAAAGGTTTTAACCATAAATATCTAGAATACACATCAATGGTGAAAAGTATGTATTGATACCCTCCGTTGTACGAGCTGTATTTAACCATTTCGGATAAATCCAGCTGCCATACGCTATCGAGAGACAGGGGGCTACGGTTTTCCGGGTAGGAAATTTTCTGCGAACAGGTTTATGTAGAGTGAAAGCCTCCTCACCTTCTAGATATGCTTTCAACTCTTTCCGCCCAATGTCCGGAAACCTCGAGGCAAACCTTGTGAATCCACCATAGCTATTAGGCTCCTTCACATCGTAATAATACTTATCAACCACTTCCTTAGCCTCCATGGTGTCTACTGACATGTGAGTAAAAACATTTTATATATATATATAATATACTATATATAAATATTATATATATATATATATAATTATATATATATATAAGTATTAGTATATAATATAATAATATATATATATATATATATATATATATATATATATATATACAATATATATATTATATATTATTATGGGTAAATAGGAATTAATAAAACATAGTGATTAACATGATGAAAAGTTATTTATTCATTCAACAAGGTGAGCTTAAATAGGATACAATTGAGACAAATTATATATATATATAATATAGTATATATATATATAATATATATTATATATATATTATATATATATATATTATATATATATATATTATAATATATAATATATTGTATATAAAGTATATATATATATATTATATAATATATATATATATATTATATATAATATAATATTATATTATATTATATATATATATATTATCATATATATATTAATTATATAATATATATATATTATATATTATATATATATATATATGTATATTATATATTATATATATTATATATAAATAATATATATTAATATATTATATATATATTATATAATATATATATATATATATAATATTATATTATATATACTATATATAATAATTATATATATATATAATAATATGATCAGATATACTATATATATAATTGAATTATAATATTAAATCAACAACCGCAGAGTGACTATGGATTAAATGCCATTTAAGACTGGGCGTACGCTATTTTCTTATTCCTCCCTTTAACCCACCCGTTTGAATTTAATCTGAGCGTAGGACATGCCTGAATGGACTAGAATCGGGAGCTTGGCGTTTTAGGAATATCATCCAAGTCTGCTAATCTGCGTGTGTTCAAGATTAAAGAGCGGGGAAAATTTATAGTCTGAAGCTCTTGCTTGATTGTAGGCCATCCTGTTACAGCGCTCTTCTTCCAATCGCGTGAGAGATCAGCTATTAAATCCACAATGTTTGACCCTTTAACTATCTCATCATCAATAATGATTTGACCTAACTCATTCCATGCTATTTGTTCTTATAAAATATTATAGAGAGTTAGACCTGATCGGCGAGCCCTGGCTGGCAAGCTCTCCTCTAGGATATTTCTTTAGCTGTCTTCGATCTTCATCTCAGGTTTTACTTCTTGTGGCAAAATTGTTTCCTTTACGTCAGACTTATTTAGTGGTCCCTTTAGATGCAAATCCTTGAGACTTAATAATTTCTGCATTGCATCTTGGTATAAGATACGCTTCTCATGGATGTTAATGTCTGAATTTAATATCCGATACACCTCTTGCTCGTAATTGCTTATCTGCTCAACTTTAGGATCGAACAAGCTGTAAGGCAGAGCTGGCTGCTGAATTTGTGCAGCACTCAAAGGTTGTTGATTCTCTAGAGAGAAATGATGCTGATGATTCGGGGGTGGAAATTGCAGTGAGGACGACACCCCGTAAGGCTGCGGTTGTGTAGGCTGAGTGTGGGCTCTCTGCAACGTTGAAGTAGTACTACATTTCATTTTCTCATACTCGTTAAACGGTATTACAGCGACCTTCTTCATTATGAAGATATCCACTTGGTAATCAGAGGAGCAATAACTGAGAAAAGTAGAGGCAGGAATACACCACCCCCCTTCTGCAACACCTTCTTTTTATTTTTCAGATGCTTTATGTTACGGGAGAGTTTTTTAATGGTGTTTCTATGTCGACGCAGCTTTACCTTCTGAGGCCTGTTTAAAGGAACATTCCCCTTTATAAGATTTAAACAGAGTTCACATACACACTGGATGAACTTCTCATCATCACAGATTATTTTGCGCTTTTCAGACGGTTTCAGCTTTTTAAATCTTTTTATAAGAGGTAAATACTTTACAACTAAACTACTCATTATTCAGGAATGTACCACAGTTTCTATCTCACGCGGTAGAATGTTAGTACGGAGCAGGACTCTATGCGTGTTCCTAGGA
>JABUQX010061121.1:15000-24951 GCA_015478945.1 Trachelipus rathkii
TCTCTTTTGTATAGGTATTATAACGGCAGGTGCTCAAGAGAATTGACCACTCGCATTCCGAAACTGCGCCGCCCTCGTAACACAAGAGGTGCCATACTCTCATCTGAATATTGTGTGAATATTGGAGACTCAAGGATTGCTCGTTGGGGTGCCTCTTTTTTCCACCGTATCTGTTTTGTGGAATTCCTTGCCTTCATCTATCTTTCCTGCAGTATTCGTTCTTCCTGTTCTTTAAGTCCCACGTAATAATAATAATAATAATAATAATAATAATAATAAATAATAATAATAATAATAATAATAATAATCAAAATAATCAAAATAATCAAAATAATCAAAATAATCAAAATAATCAAAATAATCAAAATAATCAAAATAATCAAAATAATCAAAAAAATAATCAAAATAATCAAAATAATCAAAATATTATATCAGAAATATCTATATATAATAAAAGAATCAAGAAGAATCAAAAGAATCAATAATAATATGAATATTCACATGATCACCCATATCATCAATTAAACAAACTCCTAAAATCATCAAATTTATGATAATAGTTGTTTTAATTATTTTATATTACTATAATATAAAAATATTTATCAAATTATAATTTTTACTTTTTACATGAAATATTAATAATAATTTATTTTTATAATAATAATTATTTAATAATATATTAATAATTTATATTAAATAATTAATATAATAATAATAATAATTAAAATAATATTAATATAATAATTATAAATATCACTAAATCACTTTTATAAGGGATATCAAATAACAAAATATTGAGGTTCAGAAACTTTATTATAAAAAATAGTCTATTCTTGAATTTTTAAAAATAAATAATAAACTAATAATATATATATAATATAATATATATTATATATAATAATCTGAATAACACTAATACTACTATACTAATTTAGCATTTAATAATATAGGAAGTATTAAATAATAATAATAATTATAATAATAATATAATATGAACTAATATATAATCATATAAATTGCATAAGAAATAACTTAATCAAAAATAACTATCGTTGCGAAATGTGTTCAATATTTTATATTATAAAATGAAGTTGTAAAATAGAGAACGGTAAGTGATAAATTTAATCTAGTTTTCTATATGCTGTTTCCTTTTACAAATGCCTAAGCTGAATCTTTTATCTAATAAACTGGTACTTCGAAGTTCACAAATTCTTTGGAAGTTAATTTTCTGTGATGAACTAAATTACAGTTATCATAATCTGTAATTTATCCAAAGAATTTGTTTTAAATGACTAATGTGCAGTTTTCATATTTTTTTTCTAATAAAAATAAAGTCGATAGTATTGAAATTACCATAGTTATTTAGATATGATTTATTCGTTGGCTATTCTTAATGATATCACCTTGACAGTCTATTTCTATTTTCTTTTATTTTTGCCGTTTTTTTTCTTTCGTAATTGTATAATTAAATGCTTATTGTGATTTGGTTTATTTTATTTTATGGCATATGATCTATGTTTATATTTTTTCTGTCTATTATAAAGAAGAGTTTGTAAGGCCTCTTAATGATGGGCATATGTATATAAGTTCACCAGATTTCCTCAAGCAACATTTTAACGAGTTTAAGATTGATATAATTAATTTATAATTTTTACAATATTCTTATTATTCATCCAACTAGTACGAAGAAGTGGGATAAAATATTACCAAACAACCTGTTTACCAGTTTTTTTTATATACTATTGCCAAGTTTGAGCAGATATATTTTTGTGTTTTAATTAAGCTTAACAATTGATTTTATAAATAATCACTATAATATTCAAATACAGGAGGGAATTATTCATAAATTTAATCATTAAAGTTTTTTTTGATAAAGACCTCATGATTTGAACTTCAAAAACGTGTCTAACACTCGAAAGCAGTGACAAGGAAAGCTATCTCGATGAACATTGATATCTTCGCTATCAGTTTCCATTTAAAGCATAATGGCGGTAAACTTATGTATGAATAATTGAATTTCCTAAAAGGCGTGTTGCATATACGTCAAAGAGTACAAAATCATACTAATATAATCAACAAACCCTTTCATAATTGAGGAAACATGAATATAATTGGGTCCCTGGTAATTATATTTATCTGAACAGTCTCCCGTATTGATCTTATTATTCGGAGTAATAACTCCCATTAGCATTTTGATTGGGAATATTATGCATAATGCACACATTTAAAGAATCTGCTATTAACCTAATCGGAGGCTTCCGTACCAAATTTTAAGTGAAACAAATGTATATGGTCTGGTTCTAAGGTTGAATTTAATTTGTGAATCAGTGTCCTAATCTCCGTAGCTAAACTTTACATATAACTTTCTGTCATGCGACATTTTGGAATAAAATTGTATTAGACTGGCAATATTTATCATCAAATATAGCCTTAAATTTATTTTAACTTTCTGCTATAAATCATCAGATTCCATCTCTTTTTGGTGGTAAATTTTTTTCACCCTTTTTTCATTTTGATAGTAACTTGGTTCCAAACAATATTTTTTTTTATTTCTTTTTTTTAAACTTTTTTAGTAAGTTTTTTATTTCTTCCTTTACTCTTTTTTCTTTCTACATTTTTTTAAAACGGTCGTATTTAAAATTTTTGCTCTAAGGATTTTTTCAAATATTGTGGCATTCACTATGCCTATTACTATTTCTCCTTTATTTTCCATGTATAAAATTTGTTAACTGCATCCGAATTGAACGTTTTTTCAGTGAATCATTCCAACCTGGAATGCCATTTTTTAATGTTTTTTTTTTTCCCTTATAATAGTAAGCTTTTCACTCTAGCCTGTGCATGCTATTACTTAAGATTCATAAAACCATCTTTGATTTTTAGGTGTCGTTCATCATTTAACGCCAATATTATTACAGTGTAAAAATTCGTTTTTTTAGTTAGATTTTTCCTTATAATCATCTAATTGATCTAAGTTATTTTCTTTTATAGACTTTTTTTTATTTTAGGCAGTTAAGCTTGTTCAAACAAATCTGACGTCAAGGTCTTCTTCATATCTTTCTTTCTGATTGGAGCCCTTATAGATAGATAGATAGACTTAGATAGATAGATAGATGATGTATATGATAGATTTTAATAGATCTTATAGTAGATGATAGATGATGATAAGATGTAGATTAGATAGATAGATAGATAGATAGATTAGATAGATAAGACTGTTTTTCTCCAAAACTAATAAGGGGTTATAATCTTTTATTAGTTTGATTGTGAAGACTTCAAAAATGATATAATTCACATATCATCCTGGCCACTTCTAAATTTATTGGATTAATGATGCGAGGACCACCACTGTAGCTTGTAACTATAGGGGGCGGACGAATATTTATATATAATATATATTATATTATATATATTATAATATATATCATATATATATATATAATATATTATTATATAATTATATATATATATAGGGTATATATAGATTTATAGATATAATTATAATATATATTATATATATATATTATATTAATATTATATATATATATTATATATATAATATATATATATATATATTATATATATTATATATTATTATTATACTATCATTATTTATTTATTATATTTTAATATTATATATATATATATATATTATAATATATATATTATATATTATATATATATAATTATATATATATATTAATATTATATATATATATAATATATAAATATTTATAATTTTTATATAATATATATTTATATATATTATATATATATTATATATATAATATATTATTAATATATATATATTATATATATTATATTATATTACTATATATATATAATATATATAAAAAATATATATATATTATAGATTAGTTCTTAGCAAGTGATCGCTAGATTAAATAGTATATTAGAAGTTTTATAAATAAATGCAAGAATTTTTTTTTTTTTTTTTTTAAGAATTATTTTTGAAGAAGAGTCTTCAAAAATTAGTAGTAAACGTGAGCTTTCGATCCAACTGGACCTTTTTCATTGAATGGATGACGATAAATAAATTTTAAAATAAAAGTAATAAATGTTAAGAAAAAATTTTTGAAATAGACAAATTAAGATGTGTTTTAGATTTTTTTGGAAAAAAGGTGTGGAGGTTCAGAGTAATTTTGTTTGAGCGGTGGTGATCTATGGGGGTATTCGCTGTAGTTTGTTAAGTTAGATAGGTTTTTTTATGCACAATGATTCGAATTTCCGTTGAAGAGGGTCAAGGGCTTGTGTGATGGTATCATGTTTGGTAAATGTTAATTCTGTGGTGAGTGAAGATGTGTGGGTGAGTGCTGAGTTCGGGCATATGGATAAAGGTCTTGTTTTGTGTTGGTATTTTCGTTTTTGAATCGTTGGTTTCACCGATATAATGGGAGGTGCAGTTAAACATGGAATTTTGTGACACATTGGGAAAATATTGTTAGAGGGTGTGTGAGGAGGTTTAAAGTGCCGTTTTAGGGGAAAGGTAATTTAGAGGTAAGTCGAGTCTAAGGTTTTCAGGTAAGGACTTAATGATCGTGATTAGGTATATGAGGAATAGGTAAGTAGGAAAGAGAGTTTGGGGTTGGTCGTTAAAGGATGTAAATTTTACAATCCTTCTAACGCCAACCCATATCATTCTCTTTCCTATACCCCTTATTCCTATATACATATCTACGATCATTAGTCCTCACGGAACAACCTTAGGCTCTCACACCCTCTAATCACCTCTCCTTCAGCATCTTTTAAACTCTACGCACACACATCTCACAATTTTCCAATGTGCTAAATTCATGTTTTAACATGCAGCCTGCCATTTATCGGGAACCAAGATTTCAAAAGACGAAAATACTAACACAAAACAGACCTTATCCAATGATGCCTCAGAATCAGACTCACCCTACACAGATATTCACTCAACCACAGAATTAACATTGAAACATGATACCTATCACACAAGCCCTTGACCCCTTCAAAATTAATCGAATCATTGTGCATAAAAACCTATCTAACTTTAACTAAACTACACAGGCGAAAATACCCTAGATCACACGCTCAAAACAATTAATGACTCACACCTTTTTTTCAAAAAATCTAAACTCATTCTTATTTTCTATTTTTCAAAGATATTTTTCTTACATTTTATTAATTTATTTTGAAATTTTATTTAGTCTTCATGCCATCACGTTTGAAAAAGGGTCCAGTTGGATCGAAAGCTCACGTTAACTACTAATTTTGAAGACTCTTGTATGAAAATAATTTCTTAAAAAATTTTCTGCATTTTTAATTTATAAGACCTTCTTGATTTTTATTTAATAGGCTTCTTTATATATATATATATATTTATATATATATATATATTAATATATTATATATATAATATTATATATATATATTATATATATTATATATATTATATATATATATATATATATAATATATTATAATATATATATATATATAAATTATATATCTATATATATATATTTATATTATATAATTATATATATTAATATAATATATATTATTTATATATATATAATATATATATATTTATATATATAATTAATAATATATATATATTATATATATATATATTATATAATATAGTTAAAATAACGTTTAAATAAATAAGTACTTAGTCTTCCTAATTATCCTTAAAGGAATCGAAGATCAAAAAGTACTACAGATGCAACATATTACGAAACCAAATTTTATAGACAAAATTCCTCTCGTGCCAATCTCCCATATTCGATTTTTGCACGAAAACGTTGCATTTTTTTTATGGATTGAATAATATTAATGTTAGAGATGATTCTTACACTTTTTGTCTAAATTTTTCAATATATTTTACATTATTATGTATATTTTTATTCATTTGAACAATTTTTGGCCCCCAAAAAATAGGGAATATTATCCGTATCATTATAGTCTTGTAAGGATTGATTCGTTTTATATACATGCTAACTGTGTGAGCAGAGTACCAGAGTGTAGGATCTCGCCTCTGATAATATATTTAATATATATATATATATCTATATATATTAATATATATATATAAATATATAATATAAATTATTTATTAAAATATTATCTTATATATTATATCATACTATATTTTATATATATATATTATATATAAATCATATATATATATATATATATTATATATATATATATATATATATTATATATTATATATAATACTTATATATATATATATAATAATATATATATTATACTAATTATATAATATTATAATTATTATATATATTTATTATATATTTATATAAACCCACTCATATATTATATATATAATATTATTTATATAATATATATATATAATAATATATTATATATTCTATATATTTCTATATCTCACGAATGTGTAAACTTGGCATGGAGGGGCTGTAAGTTTTTTATATTATATATTATATATATTATTATATATATATATATATTATATATATATATATTATATTATATTATATATATGTATATATATATTATAATTTAGAAATCTAGTAAAATATTTTTTATATTTTTGATAAAGTGGTATCATCACGTGACACTTTTTGTTTTTTTTTTTTTTATGAGGTATGATTGCATGCGATTGACACATTCTGCATTTAAAAGACTTGATAATCTCTTTAGTGGAAATTTTAATCAATTAATTATCTTTTTTAAATAAATCCAATATTGATGGATTATCTCAGACGACTTTTACTTTTATATTTTTTATATTTTTGCTAAACATTCCCATAAATTATAGGAATTTTTGTTTTTTTTAAATATATTCGATTGCATGGCATTCGAAACATTGTAAAGCAAGCTAACAAATAAATTGGTATTGTAAGAGGTGGTAATTTGGGAGAACAATAACGAAATCAATGTGTAATTGGAAGGCCATAGGATTAGGGGGAGTGGTGGTAAGTACTAAGCGATGTCACAGCCGCGGCGAGTTTGGGCGTAGGTGGAGTGAGGACGCCTACAAAATTCTATCCTGATAATAAATTTAGTTTTATTTTTTTCTTTTCATCTTTTTTATTTAGCCAGAAGCTTGTGCCAAGCTACAATTTTCTTCTAAAAAACTTAACTTAACTTTTCTGAATTTTTTTTTTTTTTAGAGATTTTTTTTTGAACTTAGAAATTTTTTTAGAAAATATACACCGATTCAAATATGAATAATACCATTATATATATATATATTATATATATATATTATATTATATATATATGTTTTATTATATATTATATAATATATATATATATCATATTATATATATTATATATTATATATTATATATATATTTATATATATATTTGTATTATATATATATATATTATGTATATATATATATATTAATATATATTATATATATATTATATATATATATATATAATATAATATACTATATATTATTATATTATATATATATATATATATTATTATATATATATATATATATGGTTAATTTTGGCTAAATTTTACCTAATCTGTGGCCAAAAGTACTCCATATCATATGGCAACCCTGACACATCTTTCAATGAACCTAGTCAATTTTTTTTCGTTGTGCCTAATAGTAAAAAAAAAAAAGCAATAGAATGTTTTGTCCTAGTTTGAAATATTAGAAAAAAATGCTATTAGACAGTATTTATGAGATATGTAGTAATGATCATGAGTTATTAGCTATTTTAACAAGTATATTCAATTTGATTTTAGTGAAAAAAGGTAATATATGAGAAGAATGCGCATACTATAAACAAAGTGTTCATTTTATTTTAGATGTAACAAATGTCGAAAAAGTTATGGTTCAGCTTACAAAGGTTCATTTTTACATCATTCGCATCTAGATTATTCGAAGGTGCTAAGATTAATATATTTTTTTGTAAATGATGTAAGTGCCCAAAAATGTGGTTCCTTGTTAGGATTTTCAATAAAAACTGTAACAAATTGGTATAATTTTTGTAGAAAAATTTGTGAGATAGAGACATTAAATTCGAGAAAAAAAATTGGAGGAGCAAATAATATTTTGTGTCAATTAACGCACCACAAGGGTACATGGCAAAGGAAGGGTAGAAAAAGTTGAAGAATGGGGTGAATGGGAAGGAATTGAGAGAGGAAGCAATAAGTGTTTCTTTGTCCCTGTGTTAAATCCTGATAGTGAAATGCTACGAGAAATTCTCCAAGAATACATCGAAAAAGGAACTTTAGTCATAACCAATGAATGGAAAGGAAATAAGATTTTGAATGATATAGATTTACACCATTTAACTGTAAATCATTCATTAGATTTTGTTGACCCACAAAGTGGTGAACATACAAATACAATAGCAGGAACGTGGTTAAAGGTATGTAAAAATATGAAAGAGACATGTAGGTAATAGTAGTGCAGAAGGGTGTTTTCCCCCCCGATTTTTATAAAAATCACAGAATACACTCTTAAGAAAAAAAAATAATGAAGAATAGTGAAAATGAAAATTGGCGCTCTCTTTAGGAAAAAAAGTTAGTCTCTCGAAGTTGTTAAAACTCGCTTAGACTTTTCATTTTTGATCCTTCTAGGTTAGGTCTCATTTTAGGCCCTCTAGTTCAGGTTAGGATAAGGTTTGTTAAGTATATACAGAGTTAATATGTTTATACTTAACAAATCTTATCAACCTGAACTAGGATGGCCTTAAAACGAGCACAAGACCCACTAATGTTTCTTTATAAGAAAGACTATAGGAAAATTTTAAACTTTGAGAGGCTGTAACTTTTTTTCTTAAAGACAAATCATTTTCATTGTTTTAAAGCTCCGTTATTATTTTGGTAATGGTGGTGCAGTTCACACTAAAGTTCATGTAAGTAGTGTATTAAAACTATAAACATTTAATTTACACAAATGGTCTTAAAATATTCTTTGAAGTCTTTTATTTTTTTTTTTTTTTTTTTTTTTACAAATTGACAATTTTAAGTTTATATTTTTCATTAAATACAAAAAAAAAAAAAAAAAAATGCATATGAAAATCATAACTTTTTTGGCTTTATTTTGCTTTCGTGTAGGGTGAGATCACAGTTTAAAAACATTTATTTTATGTACTAAATAATATCAAAATATTTTCTTATAATCAATTTTTTTTAACTGATTATCAACTTTTCGATGTTATGGACAAAATGTATATAACTAATTTTTAAAAAATTATTAAACACTTTAAGACACTATTTTACGTAGTAATATATAAAAAGATATAGTTATTTATAAAAAGGTAATTCTAAACTTTCACTTATAAATAAAAATAAAAAAAAATAAAAATAAAAAAAAATTTTTTGCTTATTTAATAGACAAGCTTAGTACTCATACAGATTCTATTAATTTAGGTATCTTATTTAGAGATTTTTTATATTTTTAAACAATTAATGATGAATTGAAATGGGCTTCATGACTTTAACTTTTGAAAAATGTGAGTTTTTTACTTTGTGTTATAAAATTGAAAAATTGTGGATGGATTTTAATTATTTTTTCAGTGTAATACAGTTGAGTACGTTAGCTTTAAACTGTCAAAGTAAATTTTAGCCCAAACATTTTAAAAAAAAAAACACTAGTGGCTAAATCACGGGGCTAATTGGTCCGATTCACCCCGCTGTAAAAATTGATGATGGGTGAATCCGACAAGCATTGGTGGCTTTGTTTTAATTATTGAATTTTTTATTACGTATAATTAGTTTTTATATAATAAAATAGTTACTTATATTAAGTAAATTTAAATAAAAAATGAATTTATATAAAAAATACGAATTCTAAAAGTGTAATTTTTTTGAGCGGAGAATGGGGTGAATTGGGCCACGACATTTTTATTCTTATTTTATGTATCATTAATTGATCTTTTTATTATTAGTATTATAATTTTAATATGAATAAACAATTATAGCCTATATTATATTAAGTAAAAATT
>JABUQX010061122.1:0-12500 GCA_015478945.1 Trachelipus rathkii
AACAGAAATCCACCCTAGCAGGCTCATGGGACCAAGCCGAGGACCTCACTATTGGTAAATCGTCAATGTAAGGGTTCATCCCCTGGCCCAGGTGCGCCCACAAACCATGCCCCCATACAAAACCCCGCCATTCTCTCCTATCATGCACTTTATTCTCGCCTCTGCCAACTCACATTTCTTTCTCTTCAGACATTCGTTCACCTACTCAATCCACTTTCTCTTCGTCTCCCAGCCGGTGCGGTATCCCACAACACACTCACCACTATACATCCGCTTTAACCAACCTACTATCCATTCATTTCCCTGTTCCACATACCCAAACCATGCTCAACATACTGTCATTTATTCTCTCATTTACACACTTTCTTCCACACCACACCAATCGTCTAATACGGCCTCATTCCTCTCTTTCTGCATCAATTCTCTCACACCTATGCACACACCCCCTCAAACAAGATAATTTTTGTCATTGAAACCCACATTGAACTTTTAGATCTATACTTTTATTTCAGACCATAGTCTCCACTACCATACAGTAACACAGGTAACAAAACATACCTCTCACTGTTAAGGACCCTAGCACTACACTCAAGGACTTTAGTCCCTTTGCATCATCCAACCGACAATATACCAAAAAAACCATACCGATTTGCAGGTCAACTTGGCACCAGCCACCTGTCCTTGCCATTCACAAAACTTTCCTGACTTACACTCGCGCATCGTCCGATTCCCCCTTCTCATCCAACATATATCCCTAAATATTTTTTAAAATCAGCACTTGTTCTAGCTGCTCCACCATTCTAAAACATTAACGTTCACCACTGAGGAGTTCTTTTCCTCACTCACAACCATAACCTTACTCTATTCCACGCTTTACTTTCAAGCCCCTCCTTTTAACACACACCGCCAAATCTTCTCCTACAATTCTTCTCAAACTTCTTTCAGATTTCGCACCACACAAACCAATCTCCGCATATAATACGGGTAGGGCACCCTCCAACTCGTCAACTCCATTCTCCACCATTCTAACACCATTTCCTGCCATCCCACCCTCAAATTCTTTCATAAACCCCTACCATATTACAAATGAATAAACAAGGGGCGGGAAGGGAGACAATTAACACAACCCTGTCTTTACTCACGCCTATTAATCCTAAACCATCACCATTGGACACCACATCTATTTTACACACGCTGCACTATACCGTTCATACCATACTTTTGCATTTTCCATCAGAAGGCTAACCAACCCAACACCATATATCACTAGCACCTGCCCTAGAGCTTCCCTATAAACTCTATCATACGCCTGTTGCAAATCCATAAAAACCTTACCCAAATAACAAGTTATCGTTTCTTCTCCTCATTTTTCTCAATCATTGTTCAAGGTTTAAAGATTTGATCACCACATCCTGCTACCCACTAGCTCTCCCTAACGCACCTTGGTTCTGCACCAATCAGGCCGCTTCAGTCACTCAGCACTCTTTCGGACCAAAATACCAGATTTATTACCTTTCCCTACAACACTCAGTAAACTTATCCCCCTATAAATTTCAACAGTTCCCCTTTTCTCCCTTACCCTTATATAAGGGTACTATTAACCGCTCTCCTCCAATCCCTTGGAACTATACCCTCTATAAACGCTATTATTACACAACTTCCAAATCCAATCAATCACCATCCCGCCTCCGTTCTTGATCATCTTCACCAGTAAATTTCATCTTTACCTGCAGATTTACCATTCCTTCAACTTTTTCACTCTACCCATTACCTCCTCCTTACTAATAACCTCTCCCAAAATACCGATTCCTTCTTGCACCATCAAAAACCACCACACATTCACTATCACCTCTTCATTACTGTTAATATTGTGCAGTATTCTCGAAGTGTTCTTTCCACACTCCTCTCACACCTACTTCAATCAGTACAAAAGCACCATCCCTATTTTATTCTCAGCAGATTCCCCTTATTCTCATTCTTAACCTTTCGCGCTTCCTTCCTTCCTTCCTTCCTTCCTATATATATATATATATATATATATATATATATATATATATATATATATATATATATATATATAATATATATATATATATATAATATATATATATATATATAGATATATATATATATATAATATATATATATATATATATATATCAGGGAGAAACGAAGTAGATGACAAATTAACAAAAATTGCAAGTTTTGTGATGGTGCACATTGATGTCTAGTAGTCTGTATGAAATTACGATATTTTCATAATGTAACTGTACTTGCTTTATTGTTATTTTTTTTACAGGACGCAAAAGTAAATAGCTCACATAATGTATTAGTCTACGTCCTACTGACTGTGGTTTAATTACCACTATTTTAATAACTTTTTTTTGTATAATTTTATGATTTAAGAAGCAATGTTTTTTTTATTGATGTTTAGTGTTAAAAGTTTAATTTTGCATCTTTCTTATGTAAAGGTTGTTAGAAAGTTTGGTTCGCTTGAGTCAAGGTCATGCTAAGACTTCTAATGAAAGAAGAAGTAACAGCAATTGACGCCGTGTTGCAGTTACCCCTCATTGCAGGCTTCACATGTGTTGAGCTTCTCTTATCCAAAGGTAAATGCGCTTGCACACTTCTTTCCCATCATCGCTAGGGAAGAATACAGAAAACAAGTTTGTATTCTTAACAGTTCACCACTACTTTAATATTATAAAAGTTTATGATCAATTTTACAATTCCTTAGTCAGTGGTTCCCAAAGTGTGTGCATCGGCACCCTTTTTTGCCGCATCTTCCACAACAGAGGTGACGCGAAACATTAGAAAAATTTCATAATTTTATTCTTTTTTTTAATTTAGTCTAATGAATAAAATAAGAAAATAAACAATAACTGAAATAATAAAAAAAAATAATAAATTAGGAACTTGACATAGGGTGCCTTCTGTTAAACCTGAATTAAGCAAGGGTGTCGCGAATAGGAAAAGTTTGGAAACCACTGCCTTAGAGTATTTCTTATTTTAAATCTCTTTCACATAACCAGGAGCAAAGAAAAAAAAGTTGTTGCTGTAAAATATTTTCATTATTTGTAATTATACGTGAAAATAAACTTATTTGAGCTAGTTGGAGCCAGTAATAAAATTATACCGTTTCCGCGTCCCTGGGTATTGTAAACGAACATTTTATAGTAAATTGTAATTAATAATAAGTCCTCTTTAATTTTATTACTGATAATGGCTGATTTTTTTATTCCAACAGTTCAGTAATTTTGCAAGCTCTTGACTTCTAGACAATCTTAGAAAGAAATAGTAAGACTTAATTAATGAAACAGAAATTTGAATCAGAATATTTGAAATTAATACACCTCTTCCCAAAGACTCAGTAAAAAGGTTCAACGTCTTCATTTGCTTCCTCAAGCATATTAAAAAAGGCTTTTTACCACTCTGGCTTCTTTCTCAAATATACTAGAGATGAAGGAAAGTTGCATGAAGGAGGGAAGACCCATTTCATTATTTGATTTCTGATCAGGAAATAAAAGGTAAAAAAAGTAGATTCTAAAAGCCAAAAAATTCTGTAGAAACAAAAGAAAGCCAAAAAAATTAAAGAAATAAGAAGATACAATCCTCTGCGCCGAAGAGAAATCCTTCGAACTCGTGACCCAAACAAAAACTAATTAAGAAGAGAAGAAATGATTTCTCCGAAATTCCTTCAAAATATTCCAACTTTCTGAATTAAAAGTTCATTTAAGGATGAACAAATCGAAATTCCAGTGGAAGATATGAGAGATGATGTAAAGGATAACGAAAGTGAGAATACAGATGCTATAATCTTTCACATGATTCACATGACGTTTTTATTCAAAAATTAAGTCAGGATTTAATGGATATCAATGACTTTGACTTATCAAACAATTCTCCAATTTATAGAAGAAGAAAAACATTTAAAATCCTCTCACCTTCGCGTGGTGCAGATAAACACAAATCTTTATTAAATAAGTTAAGTTAAAGCTTAAGACGCTTTATAATATTTATAGTGGTAATTAATCACCGAAGGAAAATCCATTAATCCAGAAAATGATTCTTATTGTAAATACATATTCATTACCAGATCTTAAGGTTCAAGAATTAGAAGCATAATTCTATGAAAAAAATGAAAATAGTCCTGTTCAACTTAAAGAAAATATGAATTTTGAAGAAGAATCCATTGAAAAAGAAAAGAAAGAACAGACTAATAAAATTGATTTCAAAAGATTTGCTTATGATAAAAATTTGAAAAAAGTTCATCATCGTGATAAACGACTCGAAAGCATTAGTAATACAGAAGAATATAAGGATAGTCCTAATATTGATAATAGCAGCAACAGAGAAGTTAATAGTAGTAATAGCTGTACTACTATTATGGCTACCATCGCTGTTACTAATGTTTCTACTACTACAGTTACCACTTCTATTACTGCTGCTACTACTACTACTACTACTAATAATAATAATAATAATAATAATAATAATAATAGTAATAGTAATAAATTCACTGACAGTATATTAACAAATAATATTGAGACTAGTATTCCTGATAAACGAAAAAGTACCCCAGATGCTGGGAAAACCCCTTCCATTCTCTCATTTAAGGAGAAACTTAAGAAGTTTAGATGTAAAAAATCTGTTGAATCTTCAACACCTTTCATGTCTAGAGAGAATTCTAGAGAAGTTCCTCATAATTCTGATGAAGAAAGCTCTTCCCTGAGCATCTCTGATAATACCTTGCGTATTTTTAGTGAGGGAAGCAAGGAACAAAGTTTAAATGTCGCAGAATCGTTTTGTTCTTGAAAAGGAACGGGAAAGAAAATGACTTTATCAGCATATTTGATCTATGCTGATGTACGTAGATTTTGATTTCTAGTGTATAATATATATATATATATATATATAATTAGTATTATATATATATATTATATATCTTATATATATTATATATATATATATATATAAATATTATATTTTTTATTTCTAATATATATATATATATATATATATCAGCACCCACCTTCTTTCCCTTATATAATAATATATATATATATATATATATATATATATATATATATATATATATATATATATATTATATATATATATATATATATATATATTATATATATATAATATTATATATATTATAATTATATATATATATATATATTATTTACGTTATTCAGTTTACGCATAGTGTATTACACTAATCTCAATACACACACATCACAACCATAAAAGCCAACACATACAAACAGAAACAGTTCTATTCACAACAAAATTCAGTCTTCTCATGCCTCTCGCCATTGAAAAGCCGCTGTACTAGAATGCGAACCACGGCCTTACGGTGGCAAGCATTCCGACTTAACGTCGCGCTGACAGCAGGCTTTGCTATCGCCGGCCTAAATATTCCGTGCACCTTCCACTTGGATCAGGAAACCTACAAAATTACTTTTCTACCTGGACCAATTACCTCAAGATTAAGAGGCTATGTGATTAATAATTAATAAATTAAAAAAATATATATATTATATATATATATTATTATAATAATTATTTTATTAAAAGTAATTGTTAATATTTTTTTTTTGTTTATATTTTAATTATATATATATATATATATATATATATATATATTAATATATATATATTATATAATAATATATATATTGAAATTTGTTATTAATTTAAGCATTTTATTTCTTATATTTTGATTTATATTAAGAAAAATTTGAATTGTATTTTGTGATATATTTTCCCCTCAAAATAAAAGTTTTATTTAAATATTTAAATCCAGTAATTGCGTTATGTTAGGAGGGCAGCAGTGAAATTGAGATTAAAATTTTGCAAAATCATAAAGCAGTGAGCCCATGAAAAATAATAAGACAAACTATTCTTTTTTTTCCGCCGGTTTTTTTTTTTTTTTTTTTAATCATTTGGATGGGGGAGGAAAGACCAGACTCCCACATGCAATGCCTTTAGTTGGAAAGTGATAATTCCGAAATCTAATTAATGGAAAACTGGCTGAAAAAGTTAGGATAACGATGTAATCCATTGGTACTTGAATATAATGTATTTTTTAACTCTGAACAATATAAACTATTAATTCTTCGAGAGAAAGCGGAAGAAATTAACAGCAGCCTAGATGTTTAATACTTCTTATCCATGTCAGATATTTCCAATACCTCTTCTACATCCCCTTATAATGGTAATGCGTACTCAAAGTTGATCGCTTCCCACATACCTTCGGGTAATTATGGAAAAGCCTAAACTTTTGAATCATTTTTTTATGAGACCTCTGATGGAAAAAAATGCTCGAGTCCTACACGATATCCACCAGAGGTAAAAAACTTGATAGAATACCAATATCAAGCAGGGCAGGGCTTCAAAATGTGTACGTCGAAGATTATTGGTAAATAGGAGTAAGTAGTGTGTACCATATTATACCAGTTTTCGTTTCCTAGTGGCTGGTCATGTATATATAACGATGGAATTATTCGAATCATAACACCGTACTGAACGTGAAAAGTCCTTATAGAAGCAGCAACACAATAAACATGAATATAAAAATGTATAATTGAAATAATTTTGCTCTTTGGTTAAAGACCGCACGCAACATAAGATTGTAATGTTATTTGATATGTGACAGTGTGATGGGTTCCCTAACTATTCTTGAAACTGTTGAGTAATTTCTATAGTGGATGCTTTAAATTTCATGTTAGCCTATGGAGGTAATTTTTACTCAAACTGTGGCTTTAATTTAGCATTTTCTGTAAAACAAAAATACTGAAAATGCAAAATTAAAAATCATGCCAACATGAATAGGAAGTAATCAACATGAAAGGTACTCAGCCTTACAAATGGTTAAGCTATGCGTCACACCCCTACGTATTAATAACTTTGCAATGTCACTTTACAGTATATTATAATGTCACATCGTACGTCGATATGATGTACTGCGACTTCGTTCAAAGCAGATATTTCCACATGCATGGGACATGATTTGTGACGTTGTAGTAATGTAACGTCGATACGATGTTGATAACTTCGCAGGGCGATATTTCGATGTACTTTTTGTTTTACATCGCTGTACTATCAGAGTACGTCGGCACTTGGAACTTTAACTATATATGCCGGTTCCATCTAAAAAGGGGGCCATCTACAGTAAAGTGATAATGGAGGAAAGTTTGAATGTATGTCCCGTCCGACATTAAATTTAATTTCATGATTTCAAACAACGGTAAAGAATAGAATGAGCAGTTATGGGGTTGAATGCTATCAAGGATACCTCCTGCATTTACCTAGCGTAACGAAATTGTGCTGGATACTTTCTTTGTTAGCGATGAGTGAAATGAACGGACCATTAGGCATTGTGTGCAATTGAATGTTTCGATACTCCATGTTCAATATGGAATTAGGGTCTTTCATCCCTCGAATTATGCTTTCAACTCTTCGTCATATATATATATATATATATATATATATATATATATATTATATATATATATATATATATATATATATATATATATATATATATATATATATATATATATATATATATAATATAAATAAATAAATAAATATATATATATTATATATATTAATATAAATATATATATATATATATATATATAATATATATATATATTATATATATATTATATATATATAGATTATTATATATAATATATCATATGTTGGGCACGATAACGAAAAAATGATCGCCGATTAACCGATAAACGAAAAAACCTTATCACCGCATATCGATAACTGTGATAAAAAAATATCGCCGAAATCGATAACCGATAAATCGATAAATAACCAAATTTTTATGTATTTCAATTTGTTATAAATAAAATGTTTAAAAAAAAAACATAACTTTGGTTTTTAAGAAAATGTTAAAAATAATTTATTACATCTTCTTTTACCTATTTTTATATTTTTATTTAAATATAAATTTTTTTTTTTTCCAGTTTCTTTACCGACACGTACAAAGAAAATATGAGAATGTTGCTACTTGCTTTATATTAACTAGCCTAAAATTTTGGATTATTCTTATTAAATAAATTTTAATTTTTTTTTTTCCCTTTTTTCTCAGTGTTCCACTTTTTTATAATAAAATTTTATTTTTCTAATTTTATGCTCTGATGTTATAGATTCTATTATGTATGTAAAAAGCCAAAGATAGAGATTTGGGAAATGAAATCAGAAGAATTAGTTAATTATAATTTATTAATATTAAAATATAAATACTAGGTTCTGGCCTTCTGCAGCATTGTAATGTTTCCCCTTCATAACATGAGCATTCAATTAAAGTTTCATTCTACAGAGAATTTCCCTTGGCTCTGTAGAATATCTTTTGCCAAGAGAGAACAAATCGCTCCACCGCGAGCGCTAGACGGCATTACAGTATTGTGCCTTATAAAGAGATCACGTGAGCAAGCTTGTCATTGTTAAAGCTTAGGTCATGACAGGCTGTCTGATCGGGATTTCGCCTGCAGGCCACTTATTACACTGAGAGTAGCTTTACCTCTTGATTGATCTTTGATGACGTGACCTTGAGTTAGTTCAGTGTAATCATCAGCATCACAGATGCTTGAGAGTAGTAGTCCTTCTCTTCTATGTCCTCTCCCTCGCTGCTGCTGTACTGTTGGCGTTCTCGAGTTCGGTACGCCGCAACAAAATAACTCTACCACCTTCTTCTCCATCCAAGCTTGACCTCTGAACTTTTTCGCCAACTTGTTTCTTCAAAGAACTCCTCATTCCACATTCAGGCAAAAATTGGGGTGGAAGGCAGCGGCCAGGAAGGTACTCTTATCTTCAAAGGGCGTGAGAACCGCTTGTTTATGGCACCGTCAAGAAGAGGGTATTGACCAGATGTCGCAGACTGGAAGATTGGCATGGTCTTCAAGTCAATCAGTTTTTATTTGTCACAATGAGAGGTGAGGGAACAGGCAAGCCCAGATGCACTGTTTCTCCCTTTAGATTTTGCATCCAGTGCAACGGCAACTGGATGCCCATGAACCTGATAATTTTAAAAATAAAAAATATCTTAACTATTTTAAAATAGAAGGAATTTACTCTGCATTCTTAAAAAGTAAAAAAATAAAGAATTGAAATAACGTCTCGCTAATATTTAGTTTATTTACCCTAGCATATTCTGACATAATGTCAATGTCTGTCTGAACAAACACTGGAAGATTTCTCTGTTGGATCATGCATCTGTTCAGTTCCTCTTTCTTCTCAACCAGTACTTTGTTAAGGACCACCAGGCTGTCATAAAGGCTGTTCCACCTTGTTTTGGTGGCCTGGTAAGAGTTGGCAGGTGACGATTATCGTTATATAGATTTCTATATCGTTATAATATATATATATATATATATATATATATATATGATAGCCATTATATAATATATAATATTATATATATTTATATATATATGAAATATATATATAAAATATATATATATTAAAATAATATATATATATATATATATATATATATATATATATATATATATATATAACAAAAATATCGCGATACCCATTATTGATAAAAGATTTTATCAGATAGCAGATAACCCGAAACCGTTATCGCGATAAATTATCGCCATATAGTTATCGGTAGTTTGGAACAAAAATTATCGCGATACCGATTATCGGTAAAAGATTTTATCGGATAACAGATAACCCGAAACCGTTATCGCGATAACGCCCACCTATGATATATATATATATATATATATATAGATATAAATATATTATATATAATATATAATCTAAATAATATATATTATATCTCTACATATCTTTTTATATATATATAATTTATATATATATATAATATATATATATATATATATATATATATAATAATACCGACGAAAGTAGAAGCGTGTTGTAATGAATAAAATGGAGTTAAAAGATGATTGTTTTAAAATTAATACCCGAGTGAAGCGGAGGGATGTGTTATGCCTCCTTCGTTATTCAATTTGTTATAGGATGGGAATTATGAAAGAATAGAGGTGGGGAAGGTGTTAGAATGATAGAAAGTGGAGGTCCCTTCCTATTTATATGCGGATGATTTGGTTTTGTGTATCGAATCTGAAGAGACTTGAGAGGATTGAGTAGAGGATTTGGCAGATGTGAAAAGGAGGGGTTTGAAATTAAACGTAAATAAGAGTAAGTTATGGTTGAGAGTGAGGACAGTCTTCCGTGTGAAGTATGTTTAATTGGTGAGCAACTGAACAAGTGTCTGAGTTCGAAATGATTTAGGTTATATATGTTGGACGTTAAAAGGAAACGGATGATGCAGTGTTGTATGAAAATTGTGAATGATAGGAAGGTTGCTGGTGCAATTAAATTCGTTGGTGGATGTAAAGGGACTAAGTCTCGAGTTACTAGGGTCATTACATGAGGGTATAGGTTGGTTACACTGTATGTAATGCGATATATATATAATAATATTATATAATATATATATATATATATATATATATATATATATATATATATATATATATTATATATAGAATATATATATATATATATATATTATCCCACCCATCATTTACCCTTTAAGTACTTTGATACGTACTTTCCCTCTTGAAAAAGAAGATATCCTTCCTTTTTTTTCCATCACATCCCCTTGGGCCTTCCGATGTCTCATCTCACATGGGTCTTCAATCCACCTCACACTTCTTCCCCTGTGGATGAGGGTGCAGGCTAAAAATTGGCCTTTTTGTTCGTCTATGACTGGTTGCCCCCAATGTAGGGGACCCGAAACTTCGAGTTAACCGCCGGAGGAAGCCTGTCCTGCACTTTGGTGTACAATTTCGGGCTCTGACGTTGAAGTTATTTAGGTTCCGTGCTGTACACGGGGGGGTAAACTGACGTGGAGTTATGGGAGGCTCTTCCTAGGCCACATCCACAGCCTATCCTACGGAGTGAGATCCGGGTCGGGATTGTGGGAGTCTCTGGTTTGTGACCTGTTGTGGAGAAAAGGACTACTCTTCCTTATGAAATATTATTCCTTCTTCACACCTGAAAGTCCTTTGCGGTAATCTCAGCGATTCAATGCCTGGTACACCCTCGACCCCCCTCCAGGTGCCCAAACGGTTGGGCCAATCCCGAAAAGGTGACTCCCGCCCTAGTCTTTAATATAAAAATTTGGGACCCGGTCCCAGGATAGCAGTGCTAATGAAAGACCAGATCCCAAAAAGAAATATTTTCCTACCTTCAGGTAAATCTCAGTCGCGATATATATATATATATATATATATATCTGATATTTGTCCAAATTAAAGGTGGAAAAAATAGTTGTTTGTATATATATTATATATAGAATATATATATATATAATATATATATATATATATATGATATATATATAATATATATATAATATATATATAATATATATAATATCACATGGACCTTCGTGTTGAGCAGTGTTATATTTAATGTTAACCTTATATATATATATATATTATATATATATATATATATATATATATATATATATATATATATATATATGCTTAAAAATAAATATATATATATATATATATATATATATATATATATAAACCGTATAATATTATATATATATATATATATATATATATATATATATATATATATATATATATATATATATATATATATATATATATATATATATATGGGTTTGTAAGAATAATTAAAGACTCATGTATCATAACTACTTGCAATGAAACAATACGATAAGAAAGAATAAATTTATGATTATTTGTTAAAAGTAAAAACGGAAAAGGTTTCAAAAACGATTTCGAAATTTCATCTACGTTGCTCAAAAACTATATACGGTAAGAAAATATTTAAAACATGCAGTATACACAATCATTGGATCGACTTAGATGAAGAAAACTCTCGCCGAACCTAAGATTAATGAATATAAAATAGAAAAAATAGTTAAAAATATAATTTCCAATAAAATTACTTGAAAAGGGTTTGTTGGAAATATTGAAGGTAACTTATAGAATATGATAGATTTTTATATCAATAATGTTTCCAGAAAAATAACTGTTACTTTGTCGTTATTTTCCTCTGTTCAAACATTTTCAAACGCGAAGACAGAAATAGCAAATGTTAACAGGAGGATGAACTAATTAATTATTACTATACAAGATATATTATATGATAATTATCTCAGGGGAAAAAAAACTAGATTTGCTCCACCACCTGGAAAAGACTAACTACTTTCAAATAATACATTCACTAAGATATAAAATTACTTTGTATAAATCAATTCGGATCATGACGGAAAAAAAAGAAAGTTTGAAATTTTTCGCGGACCACGCGCGACTATATATTAGATTTAATTTTTTGTTCAATTTATTGTGCAAATATATAATTATTTTGTAATATATAATATATAGATATATATATATATATATATTATATAATATACGATATATATATATATATATTATATATATATA